>VZRO01005203.1:2787597-2879400 GCA_013397915.1 Daphoenositta chrysoptera | reverse complement strand
AACGCCGCCGCGGTGTCCGCGCCGGGGCAGCACCGCCCGGGCCGCGGGTCGAGCGGCACGGCAGCCCCGGGCAGCTCGGACAGCCCTGCGACCCTCCGCCTCGTCCCCTGGAGCCGGGCTGCTGCCGGGAAGGCAGAGCGAGCCGACGCCATGGGGAGCAGCCTGGATTTTCGCTTTTCCCTGAGACTCTGCTCTGCCTCTGGATTTCCCTCCTTTGGTACCTCACCACATATCAAGATAAAGGAAGAACTAGAAGGGAGCCTTGTCCAAAGCTAACACATCAAATCCCGGCAGCCTGTGCAGTGTTGAGATTTTACCTGTACCGGTTCTGAGTATAGAGACACAATGTTGCTAAAAACAAACAAACAAATAAAAAGGGAAAAGTTGTCAAAATCATAGCTTTCTGCAATGCATTTTCTGCAATGCTTTCTACTTCTGCATAGTCTTGAAAGTGATTGCTCTAAGTTTGAGACCCTTTCTGGAGAAATTTGCTCTGTGCAGTGTAATTTTGCTTATTGAAGTGTATTTAAGATTTTTTTTCTTGTATTTAAGATTTTTTTGTTGTTGTTGTGGTAATGGCAGATATGCTTCTGCATGTCTGCATTATTCCTGTCTTGTTTTGTTGTGGGAAGACATCCTTCTGACATAGCTCATGAGCTAGTAATGAGTTGTCACAGAAAAAATATCCGAGGCACGGTTCTGATAATTTATAAAAAAAATTCACTGGGTAATTTTTGAGGAATAGAAAATTTTCCTTTTCAATAGGAATGTAGAAAACAGGTAGATATTCTCTCTTGCATTAATTGTAATTTATTCGTTTTTAAAATACTCTGATTTTTTCTTTTCAGCAAGTTCCAGTACACCCCTGTTTGCTGAAGAGAATGAAATATGAACTCTCAGAGAACCTCCTTTTATTAAAAAAAAATAGCCCTATACAAAAAAGCTCTTCATGCTTTTTAAACCTTAGTCTTCCTATTTTTAAGAGGAACATTAATCCCATAACTGCAAAGTCTGTCTCTCAGTACATATTTGCAGATATGTAGAAAGAAACATTTTAAGGAGTGAACTATTGCTGCTGCTCTCACACATAGGAACTCTGAAAGCAGACTCATGAGAATCATAAGAGATGCAGAGTCATGGAAAATCTAAATAGAATCCTGTGTCACAGACTGACATGCCCAGGCATGATTTCTAGGCCAAAGGAAAGAAGGTGAGAAGAGAGTGTAGCAGCTGAGAACCTGCTTGTGTGCTGCAGCCCCAGGGACAGGAAATTGCCATCTGTCTCCTTTAGTCATCTACTTAAACTAAAGTGACACGAAAATATACATTCTCAGACCTTTATCTTAGAACTGTCACAGGCATTCGTGTATCCAGTGCTAATTAACAATCTCTATCGTAAGGTATTACATGTTGTGAAAGTTTAATAGGTCTAACTGCATTTGCAGCTCTAGCACAGAGACTTTCTGGTTAAGACCTTAATGGTGGTTAGGAACTTAATATCTGAGTTACTTGCTGAAATACTATGGCATGTGCATGTAGAAGTTCACTTGATCGTTACAGTGATTGGTTCTGGCCTTAGAAATCTGGTCATTTATAAGCCATTAATCGGAATATCTGTAGGTTAGCACACGACTCAGGAAGCTGAAGTCCAAATACCTGTCAACATCATTACAGGCTAGGCAGGCAATGGGGCACTTTCTACGTGGGATGTCACTGGCTTATAATACCATGATTTTGCTACTGGGGTGGACCTGGGCCCTTATTTGACCTTCAAGACTTGTGACTTCTTAGAGGTTAAGGATGCCTCTGAATATAAATGAATTACTATTAAAGGTCTCTCCAAGTCCTCAAGGGAGAGCTAGCTTGAATCAAGTTTGACAGCTTCCTTTAACATCGCTGTTGTTCTGCACGCACAGTGCTCCTGGCAGCAGAGCTGGTACTGCCCGAAGGGCCCTGCCTGAAACCTGCTGGGTTAAATTCAGCCCAGAGGGTGTGGAGCTCAGCATGAGGACGAGAAGCAGCAAGGCAGAGCTGGAGGCAGAGAGGCACCACGCCCGTGCTGCAGGGCGGTGCTAGAGCCCACTCTGGCCCTGAGAACAGCAAGGGGTTGAGTCACATATATAGACTGAGGTGGGAGAAGTGAGACATAGCACCAGATGGGCAGCTGTGGGGGCTGCAGTGGGTGTGAAGGGACACCGGGTGCTGGCTCAGTCTGAGGAAATGATATTTATTTAGACTGGAGAAGCGCTTTTCGTGGGAGGTATTGCCAGTGATTTGGATTCCTCCGTATAATGATTCTTCTGTAATATGAAAACAAGAATGTTCAAGATTAACATATTAAACTGTTACACAATGTGATCAACATATATAACATAAAAATATACTTTACTATTTGTTACATATTTTTATATAGAAAGGTATTTGTTACGCATTGCTAATATTTTCCATAAGATGAATACACAGTGTTGTAGTGCATTTAATAAGTAATTTTTTTGTTCAGTGAAATAAACAAAAACCCAAATCTCTAATAGTGAAATGGAAATTTTAACTGGTAAACAAGTTATGAGTTAATAAGAACAAAACTATGACACCTCATTTCCTTGCTTGGCTATAGGAGCAGAAAGAAGGTTGCTGATTATCAGATAAGATTAATTGTTGCAGCCATCATATATCATAACATGTTCCAAGATGATTTTTATATCTATTTTGGTATGCACAGGTAATCTACTACAACTGGCAGGAATAAGTCAACAAACTGACTTCTAAATTTAAACACAGGTTCCTGTTCTTGAATGATTTTGTTATATAATTTTTTTTTACAGGACCAAAACTCACTATCTGATTATTTATGATTTTGAATGAATGGTACATGGACTAATATATGTAATATATTTACCATGAATATTAATAATTAAACATTTCCATTAATTTACTTCCATTTGTTTCTAGACTTGTAAATACAGTATTTCATGCAAGGTAGAGGTGAAAGTGCCAATTCTTTGTGATAGAAAGCCAATACCTTTGACAGAGGATATGGATAAAAACAAATCATATCAATGTGTTCAACAGTACTTTTCATCTCAGAATAGGAAATAGTTTTTAAGGCCTTTAAACCTGTATGACTTCTTGTAATGCAAAAAATATGATGAACCAAAGACCCAGTAGTTCCTCTGTTCTCTCTCCTTTTCTTGGCTGCCTTTTCCTATGAGCTCAGTTATGATGGAAAATTATATTTCTCCATCTGTTTTGGCTGATATTTGAAATTTCAGGTCAAAAGCTAGGAGTGAGGGAGAGACAGATCCAATTATGAGCTTTTATTTCCATTAAAAGCCAGACTGAGTCACCCAATTGCTGAGCCATCAGGGAGTCTCTGTATACCAGTGTTCTCACCAGTGAAGGTGGTGGTGTACCCAGTGTTTGCTGCTGATGGTTTCCCAAAATGCTGCTGGCTTAGGTATCATCTCTTCCCTGGGGCAACTTGGAAGTTGCCATCATTCAAGGACCTCAGGCTGCTTTGATGTAGGCATGCTCTGCACCAGCAGGGGCAGGAGCCATGACCATTTGACACTCAAGAACAGCCGGAAGAGGTTGCATTAAGAGTGATTCAATGGGCATATGGCATCAGTAGCCGTGGCTGGAATACAGAAGCAGGGCTGGGAGTGGGACCTGGACCCAGCAAAGCCCTTCTCCCTCTCCTTCTGTGGGGTCACTTGCTTTTGAAGTTTGCATTCACTGTAATACAGAACCCCAGCTCTGACAGGAGGGTCAGAGCGGGGTCACAAATAGACCACAGGTGAGTGGCTCACTTAACGACAGGGAAGATATGCACGTTGGAAACCACTCCATTAGAGGAAGTCAAAATGGCTACAGCCATTTTCTGCCTGCTGTAGTTGCTTTGTGTTCTATCGGTATCATTGCTTTGTCCCTTGGCTCTGTTTTATCTGTAAAAATAGTAGGTGATTTTCCTGGGCTCAGATCAAGGAAGGCACCGATGATGTTTAACTCGAGGCTACAGATTTGTAGAAGGGCCTCAGATCTTTGGTATTTCCCATTGCCTAATTCAGGGTTGCAGATTCACAGAAGGCAGCTGACTGTTTGCCTAGTGGGTAATGTAGGCAAGTGCTCCAGCTGGTTTGGAAAATCCCTTCTAGGAGCTGAGGAACTGTCGTGGCCATGCCTCAGTCCCTTTATGGGTCTGATCTCAAGTAACCTGACAAAGGTCACATAAGGAAGCAGGTAGCTTGCTAAGTCACACGGCTCTTGAATCAGCTTTGCACCTGAAAATCACTTCCAGCTGCTGCTGTTATAAAACCCGAATCCTTCACAAAGGATTGCACTGGTAGCATTGCACCCCTCATGATTTTGTTCTGAATTAAATTGCTGTTTGCATACTGAAATTAATGGTCAACTCTATGTAAAGTTCCAATTTCATTACTCTTCTCTAAGTGGGATACAGTTTGCTTAATGTCCCATACCACAAACCTTCTCTGCTAGGGCTCAGGTAGATAACTGTGCATTAAAGAGAAGTGAACAAAGAATCAACGTGTTTACTGCAAAACCACTTTAAAATTATTAAAATGATTACTGAAGTAATACATGGTGACTCCAGAAAGCCACCATGATGGTTGAAGCCCTGTCTTCCTGCACACTGTATCATATCTTCATCCTGGATAGCCCTTGACGCTAAAAGAAAAGTGTCTATGGATATCTTTAATCTGGTTGCTGTAGCAGAGAGAAGCTGTTTGCAAACTCTGTCTTGTCAGGTTACCTTCAGTGAAAAGTGCTTAAGTACCTCTGCACAGCTTGTTTTGACTCATCCTAAGATGAATCAGGACTTCACAGCATAGGATGCTATTCAGACATGAGACCACACATCTATGCAGCTGCAATCTCCATCGATTCAAATAAAGTCTAGAGTTCTTTGTTTCTTTTGTGGAATATCAAGAAAACACCAATACAGAACCATTCCTGCCTAAAATTCATAGGAAAAGATTTGTTGTTCCATAAAACTGTCAGTAGTTTAACTTAAAGAGGGATGCATTCTATGCTGTAAATATTCAGAACTGCTCTCTAGTGATTATTTGCTGTTATTTCATTGTGCAGAATGGTTCAGCGGTGCTAGTTTCCTCCATGGACCTGCCACCTGAAAGTTTACTTATTGATTGAATTGGCAGTGAAATAGAATGCCAGGTATCTTCTTACAGATGAATGGTTTTCCTTCCTGATTTCCTGTCTGAAAAAACTTCCCTTAATAATTTAAAATTTTCTCTTGAGACCAAACATGGAAAATAAAAATCTGAAAAATAGGCTCTTACCTGGAAATTACTATCATAAATGTTGTAACAGAAGTTTCAATATGACCCTAGTGATATGCTACCCAGGGAATTCTCTAAGACTGTTTACACTTAGTGATAAAATCTATTCATGAAATACCCTCAAATGGAGAAACAAAATCAACAGATGGACAGGCATGACAGGAAAAAAGAGAGTCCCATATTTGTTAAATTTTTAGTGCAGTAGTCCTGGCAAAGACTGCCATTAACACTCCTAACTCATTTCATTTCTCTGCCCTGTAGTCTTTGATCTGAAATGATTGTTCCTAGATTATAAAGCCAGAGGGACCATTAGATCATCTGGTTTGACCTCATGTGTGTTGCAGGCCATTAAAATTGTATTCATTACCCTTGTATTGATTCTAAAGACCTCTGCTTGGCTAAAGCTTGTGTTCCAGAGAAGCATGTGTTATTGATCTCAAGACAACAAAAGACTGTGAATCCATCATTTCCACTATTATTAGTTTAAATATTATCCCATTGTCCCTATTAATTTTTTTCCTTATTTCTAATTGGATTTTGTCTGACTTAAGTTTCAAGCCATTAGTTCCTGTTATGCTTTCCTACCTTAAACTGCAAGGCCTTTCAAGTATTGCTTTTTCCCATGGCAATAATAAGCAGGTCACCTCTTGCTTATTTTAACAGACTTCCCTTCTCGCTAATAGCTATTTTTTATTTTTATGGAGAAGATCATCTTGAGTGCCTTCATACAGCATGTACAGGACAAGCAGGGGGTCAGGCCCAGCCAGCATGGGTGTATGAAAGGCAGATCTTGCTTAACCAACCAGATCTCATTCTCTGACAAATTAACCCGCAAAGTGGATGAGGGGAAGGTTGTTGACGTTGTCTACCTGGACTTCAGTAAAGCATGTGAGTCCATTTTGTGCAGCATTCTCCTGGAGAATATGGCTTTCCATGGCTTGGACAGGTGCACTGTTTGTTGGATAAAAAAAAACTGTCTGGTTGGCCAAGCTCCGGGAGTGGTGCTGAATGGAGATACATCCAGCTGGCAGCCGGTCACTGGTGGAGCTGCCCAGGGCTCAGTGTTGGGATCGGTCCTGTTCAATATTTTTATTGATGATCTGGATGAGGGGATCAAGTGCACTCTCAGTAGGTTGGCAGACAAAACTTAGTTGGGTTGGTCTGTTGATCTGCTGGAGGGTAGAAAGGCTCTGCAGAGGGATCTGGACAGGCTGGATTGATGGGCTGAGGTCAACTGGAAGAGGTTCAACAAGGCCAAGTGCCAGGTCCTGCCCTTGGGTCACAACAGCCCCATGCAGCACTACAGGCTGGGGCAGAGTGGCTGGAAAGTGGCCTGGTGGAAAAGGACCTGGGGGTGCTGGTCAGCAGCAGCTGAACATGAGCCAGCTGTGCCCAGGTGGCCAAGAAGGCCAATGGCTCCTGGGCTGGATCAGCAATGGTGTGGCCAGCAGGGCCAGATTGTCCTCATGGGCACCGGTGAGGCCACACCTTGAGTCCTGTGTCCAGTCCTGGGCCCCTTAGACAAGAGGGGCTGGAGCGAGTCCAGGGAAGGTCAATGAAGTTGGTCAGGGATCTGGAGCACAAGTCATATGAGGACTGGCTGAGGGAGCTGGGGTTGTTAATCCTGCAGAAAGGGGTCTCAGGGGAGATCTTTGTCATTCCTCTCATAAAGCAGTCCTTATCTCCTATGTGACAACCCTCCTCACCTGCAAATTTTATCAGTTTTTAGTTTTTGTCTTTGTTTAAAATTTGCACCTGCTGAGAAGATACCACCACAGCTGTCCTTTCACAGTATGTTTTAAAGGGTTGCTGCTTCATCAAGTTACCATGCATCAGCAAAACTGTCACTGGACTCACTGCCCATCAACCTGCTGTGGAAAGGAGAGCAGTTCCCACTGGTCCCTCATGTTACGTATGTGCCATGCTTAAACAAAACTGCCTGGATGATGCCAGCTCCTATAAAGCAGGGCTAAGAAAACAGAAAAAGAAAACCATTTAACAGAAAAAAATGGGGAAAATCTCTGCTGCCAGAAGAGCTTTTAGAAGAAGCTTTTAGACATTGATCAGGAATTTATAAGATCCAAACTTGAAATCAAAGAGCACCTTAGGCAGATTTCAGCCTCTAAAGTAGAAATTTCTTACCAGGACAGCATCTTGTGATCACCAAACATCCACTGTGACCACCAAACGTCAGAAGTCAGCTCTTCTGCAAAAGAAGGCTTCACAAAAGAAAGTCTTCACCCGAGCAGTTCCTGCTGCCTGGGAAGATACGAGGGCTGAAACTGGGCTACCTACCCCATCACCATCAGCTGTAGTTACTGTCAATAGCTAGCTCTAAACTTGATGCAAACATATTTGCATGGCCAGTACAGCACAATGTGTTTGCTCTGTGGGGTGGGAGTGATAATACACACTTTAAGTGTTGGGGCTGTCAGTGCCAGCTTAAAGGTCCTTGACTCTCAGAGTGGCATCTGAAACCCGGTGCTAGTCACATTCAGCATTTGCAGAGGCAGATGCCACACTGAAATGTAAACCCACATGTACAATGGGAAGCCCTTTTCACCCAGACAGCAGGAGATAAGGATAAGACTGAGCCCTGAAGCACAGCTTTATGCAAGTCTCTGTCCTGTGTGATAGAGCCTGGTGCAGCAGTCTTCAGAGCACCTGAACCTCGGGGTGAAGTCTTGAACTCAAAGCATACATTGCACAGACGCTCTGGTGACTGTGTGTCACATTACTTGGAGATTTTGGTTTCAGAAGTGTATTGTCTGGATGTTGAACCTGAGCTGGTGCCACCTGACCCTGCAGTCATGCTAATAAGCCCTCAGGCTAATAAACCTTTCTCACTTCCATCATGGGTGAAGTAGTATTTAGAACTGCTATTGCTTCTGTCACTTTGCTTTTTTCCATGCCCCTACTCTTCCCTTTTACCCCAAGGCCATTAGCCAGTTTGCTTGGAGCTGCCCTAGATCTGTTGTTTTATATGCAGTGATATCTCTACTGTTTTTCAATATTTTATTTCTTAGAGTTCTGAGCAAAGAGAGCTCTATGGTTCTTCAGGGGACTAATTGCAATCTGGCAGAGCAGCCTGTTTACTAGCTGAACTACTTCCCCACAAAAGCATTGTTTCCAGGCTATAGAGTGGAGCAATACAGATGCACTCATGCAGGGCTGTCCCTGGAGTAATAAACTAGCACTAAGCTGCTTCTGCACAGAGCCATATGATGTGTCTCCAGCTGTGGTGAGGTCAGTCTGGAAGCCAGATAAATTGCCAATAAGAAACAGAGCAGAGCTGACTATATATCTGAAGTCCTGTCCAACTGTGTTTTTAAAAATAATGACACTTAAAGAAAGCAATGGTCCAGCATTACATTTGATAGATAGTAGGGGCTTATTTGACCTGCAAAGGAATGAAGACATTTAGCACCTTGCAGAAGCAGACCCTAAATCTCTTGGTATTTGTAAGGATTTAGTATTATACTTACAATGCACTTCAAGGAAAATAGAAGTCTTATGGTTGGCACATGAAAGCAGTGATTTATCAAAATTTCTTCCCTGATATGAAAGGAAGCTCTTGGAGGTGAAATAAATTGAAATACCTATTTATAATGATCTTGTCAGGGCTAGAGAAGAGGATAGCATTGTCATCTTGTATGTTTTGTGTGATATATTACAAAAGGTGTCCTAGAGATTTCTCTAAATACATTTTTGTTTCTCCAGTGTTTGTAAGCCCAGAGTAATATTTTCCCCTTTGTTTGATGTATGAATATGGCTGTTTTGGCAGGGGTCACGCAATGCCATAAAATTAACAACAGAACCCCAGCCTAACAGGGTTTAAAATGCCAATAGAGAATGGAGCTATGTGTCTCTGCTAAAACCCAAGTACCATTTGTCTGATGCTCAAGACTTGCCCTATAAGCCCCACAAATCAGCTGGGAAACTGTTAGGAATTTGGTGCATTTTAGGACCTGACTTGCTACAACAGCTTGTCAGTTGCAGTGCAAGGGATTGGATATGAAAGTAGTTTACAAGCCCAGAAAGCCCATCTACCCTCTAGACATTTGCTTCTTTTGTATCCCTTTTTACATTTCTTGATTCAGTACATTATAGAGAAAGTCACAGGAAAGTACCCTCTCTCATCAACTGGTAAAATTTCCAAGCGAACTGTTCTCTATTTTTTTAAATTTAACAATCATGTGCTTAAGCTTGATATAGTTCTTACAAAACAAATGGGAAATAAGATATCCTGCTGGAGCCTTTGGAGTGTGTTTTGAGCAGTGGTTTACTAGAAAGATTGTCAAACTCAGTTATTTATATTCTTTTAGCAAAATACAAACAATACCTCTTTTTGAATCAGAGATAACATTGCCTTCTCTCAAATATAACTCTGCCATATGCCCTGTGGGGGAGATGACAGTAAGAAATCAGTGGAAGATCAGAGAAGGAAATCACATAGATTGGGTCTGCTCAGGCCTACTGGCTGCAGTTAGCTTGTGTAAACACACTTAGTATCCATTTTATTAAGGACTCCCCTGTACATTCAATCTGTTGGTCACAGGAAGGATACCAGGTTCAGGGAGGTTGCCTTGAGCACAACTGTACAACATCCATGTTGCTCTGTAATTACAGTTGGTGCTGGCGAGCACAGGGAAACACAGGAACAGCCATGTCAGACTAAGGCAGAAGTCTGCCCTGAGCACCCGTGTGTCCCACAACTAGCAGAAACAAACATTGAAGGGAAGTACTTAAAATCAGAATTTACAGAGAGTGATCTTTTCCCTGATCACTCTTCCCAGGCCCAGTACTTCAAGGAACCTCCTGAGAGAGCACTTGCATCTAGGCAGTCACGTTGAGCAGCTGCCTCTGAACTTCACCTGCACAAAGTCTCTTTTGAACTCAGCTGCACTCTTAGGTACCTCAGTGCTCTGAAGTGACAAGTTCCACACTGTAATTACACAGTGGAATTACCAGTGTGGAAAGTACTTTGCTTTGAAATATGATGCCCTACTGAGTACAAAGGCTTTCTTTACATTAAGCTGTATGTTAAAACAGTAAAAATGAACAAATGAAAGGTCTGCTATGATATACCACTATAGGATTGATCCCCAAGTGTGTTAATGCTGCTAGCTGACTTGCAGGTGTAAATCACATGTTTAAGTGACAGTGCTGTTCTTATTCCCAAAAGCCTTCTAGAGTATATGAATAAGATGCTGTGTTTGAGCTGCAGTGTGTGCAACCAGAGGCTTCTGGTTCCTTTGGGAATGCCATGACAGCATGAAATTGATCTCTTTCAGCTACTCTGGTTGAGCAGGTGAAAAGTGAAAATAATTATCAAGGCTCTGTGGCCTGTAGTAATTGTGTGAAACGTCTGACAATGCCTGCACTGCAGCTTGCTGACATAGTTTGCAATTGTCTGAAATGAGTCAGTGCTCAAAATAAAGAACAGCACTGCTTTCCTCTTAAATGGCTGGAAAGCTGCAAAAACTGGGTAGTCTATCACATGCCTTATAAAGCTACTCATTTTCAGTGCAAGCATTGAGTGAATTGGTTATTCAACATATCCAGTGTCCTCCTGACATATAGCTGGCAATGCCAATAATTAGGCTCAGTGCAGTGGCTTGTCTCTTTAGATGAAATACCAAGAACTGATTTTACTGGTACTGCCTACACTATCAAGAAAAAATACTGTATCTAACATAGAGAATTGGCTCCAAACATTAAATGGAAGCCACTCATATTATTTTTTTTGGCTGAATACCAAGGATGGCTAAATAAAAGCTCAGGGCTTACTTTCATTGCTTGGCAAAAATTGTTAATAATCTAGAGTTTAACCCTTGTCACTCATTAAGGAATCAGAATAATTTCCAGAAAACTCAGGAACTGATTTTGCTCTTATTTTCAGTTAGTCAGGGTTTTTTTGTTTTTCTTTTATTTTCTTTTTAAAATTATCAGTACAAATGGGAAACTTAAAGATGCTCAGGAGGAAGGAGGGCTGTTAAAGAACCACCTGTCCTTAATCAACAAATATGTAAGGAAGTAATGAAAAAAAGTTAGCATATACAGTCTGGTGTTGAGCTTTACAAGATTTGAAGCTTACAATGAGCTTTTTTCCAGATTAGGCTTGATCAATCTTTTGTTGTTACATCAACAACGACAAAAAAATTACTAGAGCCCCTAAAGAGCCACTTGGTACACTCACCTGAATGGACTCTGGAGTCCACAGTTAGAGGCTCACACTCCTGCCTGGGAGAGTGAGTTGTCTTGGAATAAAGACAAGACAAATCTGCCCCTGAAGCCTGAACTCTTTGGCTTCCATGAAAGTATGATTAACAGCCACTAGGACAGTTGGTATCCAAAATCCAGGAGGTGTTCTCAGTCTTGCATTTCTAACCAGGTTACAGACATGTTAGGATGCTTGAAGCACTGGTTTCAGGCCCAGAGGAGAGACAGGATTTCAGATCATCCTGCAGTCAGCTGGATTAGGCTTGACCCAGTCTCTGCACATCTTGTGCCGAAAACCTAATTTTGTACTTTCTGCAGGAAGACCTTGGCTTTAGGAATTCCACATAGAGCTTGGCAATACCCTAATTAAATGTGAAATTGAGATCCAGATGGTGTTCATGCATAGATGCTGAGAGTTCCCAATTGTGTTGGATCTGGACATTCCTTCATGTTTTAGAGGAGTCACACAGAAAGGTGCGTAGCAAATTGATGTTCCTAGGGCACTGGAGGGAAATGCTGGACACTGGAGGGAAATGCTGTGTGATTTGGAAGATGAAGTTGCATCCCATTGCCATCTCCAGTGAGGATTCTTGGTTGCATTTAGTCCAAGAACAGCAGGCATTCTCTAGCATTCAGGTCATATAATAACACGGCTTTTTGTACAAAATCACAGAACAAATGGGTCTGTTGCCACTGGCTGGTGACATTGATTCAAGGTCAGAATCTTGTTATCATTGCTAGAGATAAGCACAAAGTATTTACAGGCATGAAATGTCCTTGCTCTGATTGAGACTTGATAACTTGTCTAGCTGAGAATGGAGAAATACCTCTTTTCCTGTGAAGAGGCTTGTATTATGAGTCTTGCAAACACGTAGATGGATTTGTTAAAGTTGCTGCATTCCCCATGAAATTGGGAAGCATGTTAAGTACAAATTATTCAGCAAGTACATTTGTGTGTACAGTGAACTTAGGTACATCTGTCATAGATGTGCCTAATTGAAGGTCTCAAGGTTTTTCTTTTCTTATGTTGTCTGTGTAGATGCAGTGTGGTATAGAGTAGATTTTATTCATGAGGATGCTGATATTTAGAAGGACTGGCTGTCAGTCAGTATTGATTCTGGAAATCTACTGTAGCTGGAATGAATTTGACAGAATAAAAGTTCTAAGTGTATAGCTGTCACTACTCATTTGTCTTTTCTGGCCATTTTTATAGGTGTGGCACTGGCATCTGAAGTGAAAAAAAGCATGTTAATAGTTCAGAGGTGAAAACAACAGTTTATGTAGGAGGTGTGGTAAAAAAATGCATAGGGCAGCCTTCTGTTCTCCAAGTAATTTCAATGAAAGTACGTTGACATACCCTCTGTTCACTGAACAAGGTAACTCAAACTGGAGTGTGAAAAACCCTATTTAACTGGGGGGAAAGACAGAAAGACATGTTTCAGACTCTGTATTTAAACCAGGTTATGACTATTCTATTCCTTCAGAAAGATCCATGACTTGTACCATGTGTCATGTAGGCAGAGGATAAATTCAGCACACTGTGGACAAAAACCGTAAGGACTTCAGTGTCCACTCACATCTGCATCTTTCTCATGCACTTCGTTTATAATGTCACAAGATTTGAGTCTAGACAGGATGTTGGGCTTTTTGTCCCCTACTGCAGCATGGGGTCTTGTTATCCCAATGATATTTCCAGATATTTCCTGCCCTTAATTTCTCTCCCTCTTGGGGATTCCAGTGTTCTGTAGCATGCCCATGACACACCTTTTGAGATGTTTAGTAATTGAAACATTTACCTTTCATGGAGCAGATGAGACACTCCATCATTTCAGAGTAGAACCTCTTGGTTTTCGTTTTGTGAGACTCTGAAAGACACAAGGGATTCGATACATTGCACAGGACAAGTGTTTGAGAACTTTTCCTGTCATTCCTGTATTTTCACCCTATGTCTAATATTGGCACACCAGTTTTAAGTAAAGACATTTCCTTTTCTTATGAATGTACTATATGTTTCTACAGAGTATTTAAAGAGATGTTCTCAGAAAGGAGTATATTATTGTGTTTTTCAGGAAATCACCTTTTAAGAGCAACTGGACTTCTCTGTTCAAGATGTTATTCAATATATCTAGCCCCGGGTCCAGATTCTATGGTCTGATTTTGATCAACTGGATGACAGTAGCATAATTAAGTAAAGGGATATGACCAACCTGACTCAGCCTGAACTTTAGTCTTGAAATACTCTTGCTGTTTCTTGAGAGATTGACAAGGACATGACAGGAAAAGAAAACAGAGCAGGAAAGGAGGTTAGATTATTTATTAAATATTAGCGTGACTGTGCTTGAGGTAGAGTAATTCTTCTTGCTGTTCATTCTGGTCTGTCTGCCCCTTGCCTTCCTGGAGGTCACTGCCAGCTGAGGTGTTTGCCTGACTGCTGTTTAAATATCTGGAATGATTTGGCTTAACAAAACACAAACACACTCTTAAATCCAGGTTACAGTAATTTTGTACTTTCTTTAGCAGCCACACTGGTTTAGAAGTTCCTGTCCCTGGGTACAAAAGGATTACTTCTGACCCAGGGGAGTTGCCTAGCCCAGCTCCCAGCACAGCCCCAGAAGTGCTTGGCACTGTGGTGAGGGACCAAGTATCTGAGGATCAGAAGAGAGAAGCAGGACCTTCCTGGGACAGGACTGCCTCTTACAGAAGGACACAGGCAGCCCAAGGGCAGGCCTGGCATCCCATGGGTGTGGCTTCCACCTGCCAAAGGGCTGATGATCTTTCTATAGTCCTCCCTCTCCTTCCCATCTCCATCCTGCAGTTCATCAGCACTCTTTTAATGTGCCGATACAGCTTTTTCTGTGGATGCTGTACATGCCAGACCATAAGATATACCAGGCATTAAAAAATGTCTATTTGTGGCATGTTTTTAATTTGGATCCATTTTTAATCCGATCATTCCACTGATACAGTTTAGAGCATGACATGCTAAGGAGTTGCCTCAGCATAACATTGGAAAGAGTGTAGGAAGTAATTCCTGGAGTCCAGAAAGGAGGGGCAAGGAGAGGAAAACTCTTCTAAACTGGCTTTGCAGCAGAAGGAAAAAACAGTGGTGTTCCAACTATCTCCTACAGAAAAAGCAGTAGGGTTTTATTTCAGAAATAACTACCTTAGAGAGGCTTCTCTCTTCAACTGGCACAGCTGAGTGAGCTGCAGACTTCTGTGGGGCATGGGGATGAGGAACCAGCTGGGTCTGGAAGATACGACTTGCCTAACCACTCCAAAGACACAGCCACCACAACAAACCCAATTTTTCTCCATAGCAGACTACATCTCTAATGTGTCTTCACTAGTCTGATACAGCTGATATTGGTATATGCAAAACTCTTGTAAACCTGAAGGAGATTCGGCCTTTTCATGCAGCTTCTTGTACTTCTCAGACAAGCACGGAGCTGTCTGAAAGGTTCTGCAGATGTTGTTGTGTTAGAGAGGAGTCCTGAGGTGGCAAGGGCTGTAACACAGCACCCTTCACTGTATGATGGGCCAAAGACAAGACTGAAGGTGTAGGAAGAAGCAGTACTGTTGGTATTACAAGTCTTTTAGAAACAATTTCTATCAAGAAAAAAACCACTTCTCCACATCTTAGCTATTGTAAAATGCAGACTTGGCAGAATTTTTTATCCTGGCTCTAGTATGTCAAATTTATGGGTTTGATTCAGCAACATCTTGAAATTTTATGGCCTGGGGGTTTTGTTGCTATTTTTATTTTGTTTTCAAACAAAGGAGGTCAAACTAAATGAGAAGAATGCTTTCTGGGATTGGAGTATATGAAAGATTCACTCACTCTTATTCATGTTCTCCTTTATAGTTACAAGGCATAAACTAGCTACCATAGCAAAACTTATTAACAGAGGAAGGGCTCTCAGAACTTGTGTTGCTTCCCTGTTAACTGTCTGTTGTTCTACAACTTTCAGTCATAAATCAAATGCAGCAGCAAAACCATCTAATATTAACATAAATATGTTTTGGACAAAGTAGATAATGGTATACCATGTACCAGACCAAAAAAACATGTAAGCTTTGAAGCCAAAAGCACCTCTCAAGTGTTGGAAATTTTAGTGGCTTTGAAAGTTTAAATATGCTTAAATTCCAGACAGTCTAAAGTTCTTCAGACTCCAAAGGAAGCCATTTGAAACCAAACTCATCTGGTCATCATTTCAGTGAGGTGTCTCAAAAGAGCCCTTACCAATGGAGGGTGCATGGAAATTCATATCCATTGTATGGATTTCAGGTCTTGGCTTTGACCCTTCATATTTCTAAAGTCCTGGGGTTTTCAAACCACTCAAGAATAACAGTTTGCAGTACAACTGTTTGGTTTGGCCCTTTCAGAAATAGAGTGCCATGTATCTGTCACCTGAGTCTATGAAAGAATGACAATTTAGACAATTAAATGCTCTCTAGTTAGATCACATGGTATTTGAAGGGTGACTTTGTAGAAGAGAATTTAAATCCAAAATATCATCATCATAATTACTGAGGAGCTGTGTCTGGAGACAGATGAGCTACAGGCTCTGTCATTGCTTTGTTGTGTGACACAGAGCTGGTCACTGCACTGTGCTGTGTGTCAGTCTCTCTCCAAAGCAGGGAGGAGGATGCTGATCTTGGTAAAGCTATTTATGAAAATAGGAAGATATTAATACTTGTTTATGCAATGTCCTATTTATGCAATCTGGCGCAGGTCAAATTTGGACATCGTGGAACAAAATCTTCAGCCTGTCAAGGAGAAATGTACCTGCAAAAGCTGCTGCAGAAGAGCTGCCAGACCAGAACAACAGCTTGAGCAGAAAGCCTCATAAATATACTGCATACAGGTTCCTGTTAGCTGTTCAGGTCCTGTTAGGGTGATACCTTTCCGCCTGAAAATGACTTGGTTTTCATCTCTCAATTTTTTGGCACTTGGGTGGCAGTCACTTTGGAAGGGGCATCTGCCATTTCCTCCAGCAGTCTACAAGCCAGAGCTTGTTTTCACAGTCATCTGGTAGATGCTCCCAGCATGAGCAGTGTGTCACCTTCTGTCAAAGAGGAGGCAGGGAGGGAAAGAGAGACAAAGAAGGAATAATCAATTACCAAGGCAAAAAGCTAAAGGCAGAGAAAAATTAAGCAGGAAAGGAGAAGAGAACAGGGGGTTCCATAAAAAAGAAACAGGTGAAGAAAAGAGTAAGATTAGTGGATGGAGGATAGTGATTCCTGTTATGCACTTAAAAAGGCAAAGCATGCCTGTTCACAAGGCCTTGTGAAGGGTTTTTTTTCGTGTGGAATAGCGGCAGTTGGAGTTAGGCAATGAGGTGCATCCCCAAGGAAGATCCCCCCAAAAGTGCTGACCTGCTTCTAGCTTAATCACTGCAAGCATCACACAACTAATGAGACAGCAGTGCCCTTGCAGCTGCCAGGGCAGCAGCAGCTCACTGTGCTCAGGAAGTCTCACCATTTCTCATCTCTTACACAGTGGTGTAAATGGGGGAGAAATATGGGCCAGCCTAGACTGGAGCAGGGATAGGGGTCAGTCTGCCAAGGCAACTGAGCACCCTTTAAGCAGATAAAAGAGCAGATTTCTCTGAACACGTATGGGCCATTCTTCAAGCTCATTAAATAGACTTATGTTTTAGCTCAGCTCCCAACAACATGATTTAGCTGATTTCTGATTTTTACCATGTGTAAACCTTGTGTGAGTTGCTTGCTGTCAAAACTCTGGCTAGAAGTAGGATAAAGTCTATCAGATTACTGCTTTAGGAAAGAGCAGGCAGCTGAATGAAACTTCTCTCCTGAGCTTTTTAAAAGTGCCTCATGTCCATTTATTCATTGCCATTCTAAGAAATATAACCCACAGTCCTGAAAGTACCTTCATCTTTGTGAACAGAATAATCGTATTTTTTCCAGGGGATTGTTTTGAGACATTTTGCAAAAGGCAACCTAAATGAAATATATTTACAGTTAGTTGTCATTCCTTAAAAAACATAGAAAGTTGTGTTACAACAAAAGATTGTGGGTTTAATGTGGTCTTCCACATACAGATCTCTGCTGTACTAAAGTATTATAAAAGCTACTGATTGCATGTAAGGTGTTGTAGTAGAAGAAGGTGGATGTCTGGAAGTGAGGAAGGATCCTGATTGTCCAACCAGGAAGCAAACATGTATATTTGGTTTTGTTTGCCAGGAATCATAACATCTCTAAGCCCCTGGATATGCCTGTGAGCACACGTGGCCCAGCAGCCACTCACTGGACATGTAATAGTGAAATAGAGAATGTGAAACAAAGGCAGCATGTTGAAGTGGGACAGTAAAGCAGTGGAGGTTATAATAATCATTTGGCTGCATAAATTATGAAGTTCAGAATTTATTTTTTGCTTGTGTATGGGTCTCACTTTCTGGAGGGACAGTGCTAGCATATATGTCTACCAGACCATCTTTGTCCTCTTATTCACAACATCATACTACTGTATTCCCCTTTCTAGACGCCAGGTCGTGTTCTACCATGAGGAAATGGATGCTGGTAGCAGGAACCATTTAACCTGAAGAGAGATGTGCTCAGAGCCACAGGCAGCATGGGGAGGGCACCATCCGATGGCTGTGGGAAGAGGATACTCATTGCCTGTGGGTTCCTGGCTGCTGCTGCAGGGAGACTGTTGCAGTAGCTGGAAAGGGCCTGAGGAGGGTGAGGGTGAGCTCAAAATACCTCCTTACAGATCTGGCTGGGCTGATTAGTTAATGTCTGGGAAAAGAGATTTTAATGAGATGTTGGACTTGCCTGGATAGGAAGCTTTTCTCTTGGAGGATCTTGAAGAGCTGTGTAGCTGGCAGCCTGCTAGTCCTGGCAGCTGTCTGGCTCCCAGCAGGGTTCCTTCTGCCACTACGAGGAAATTTCAAGGGTACTCTGTAGCCTCCTGCTATTTTATGCTGAAAAGTAGCCCCTGCAGGCGCCGCAGTAGAAGTTACAGCTCTGAAAAATAAAGGACAGAATATTAATGTCTCCTTCCCAAGTTTAAGCAGGGACTCTATCATGCGACTGCAATATGGACAAGGACTCCCAAGGACTGTCCCAGCTGGGTACCTTAAACAGTCTGTGGAGGCTGAGTCCCGCAGAGGGAACTGAGGGTGGTTCAAGGTCCTGCTTGACATGCTGGGGCAGTCATCTGCAGCTCAGGATAGACTGTGCACAGCTGAAGCCATCCAGCCACGTGTTAAGTCCAGAAAGACACTGTCCTTGGGAGGAAGGTGTTGGCAAAAGAAGTGGCAGGGAGAAAAATAACAGACAACTGATCCATCGGGCTCCCTCAGGCAAGAAGGGCCCTTCAGAAAGTCATGCACTTCTGACATTTCCTTCGGATTTTATATTAAATCCCATAATATCTGGTCTTTGTCATAAAACTTTATGTGACAGCCTGTGCTTAAGGAAACCTTTTATCTTCATAATCTCTTCAGATAGCCTCCACTTTTCAGAAGAAGTACAAACCCCAGAAATCCTAAAACTACCAATGCAAAAAAGCAAAATAAAAACAGATCTCATGATATACCTGGTGGCCATTTTTTATGTCAGTGTTGTGGCTGTCAACCTATTCCTTATTCCTCTGCCTTCAGCACAGCAGTTTCAAAATTGCCCTCTCTCCTGTTGCCACTGAGCAAAAGAGACCTTTGCAAGTCCTCTCTGTAGTTATGAACCACAAACTGGGCGTATTTCAATTAAGGGAAATATTCCTCAAAATGAATTACCATGAAACATTTATGCTTGTTCATCATGTCACTTGATTAATGTGTTTTACATAGATTTTGCACAAAATAGCAGGAGACATAAAGGGGCCTTGGTCAGCACCATCTCCACCCATCCACGGATGAGATGGGCTGCTTCTGTTCTAAGATCCATAGCAGTGGACTCCAATGTGCTTGGAGTCTCCTATTTGGCTCTTTTTCTGGTAAACCCATGAAGGAAGGTGGTGGTTCAAGTGTGGACTGAATCCTAGCCAGGTAATGAGATGTCCTGCATTTTCAGGGCAGGTGATAATCTGTAGCTGTTGTCCAGATCCCTTGCAGAATGGGAGCCCAGGACTGTGACTGTCCTCTGCTGGCTTGTAGGTAATGGTGATCTCATGTACTACTGTGCATGGTCTCTGGTCCTTCTTCCCACAAAATGTGCATTTCTTGTGCCCCATATCATGTTTTGCCTGACTATATCTGAAAGTTAGGCTTTTCCTGAATACAAGAGAAAAAATCACCAACCAACAACTATACATTAAAAAATTAGCCATTTTATATGTCATTTTATTATTTATCGCTTAAGTGCTTCTTAATCTGATTTTCCCATTTCATATTTTTCCTGCACTGTAAAGTTTGGAAGTCATTCTTAAGTTTTGGTCTCTGTAAATAGAATTAGACACCTGCCAAAGTGACACAAGTCTATCAAACAGGTGCTAGCATCAAGGGATTTACTGGGCAAAGGAATCCTTAAGCTATACATAAAACCGTCAAATGGCTGATATGGTAAAGTATACTCTGACTTAAGGGGAAACATTATAAAGCTCTTTAGAGCCTTGAGAATGGCTAGGCATGAATTATGCTGATATATGTCCACATTGCTCTTTTATTGAGAAAGATAAGGATAAAACAGGAAAATCAATCATATTCAAGCAATCCAAAATGACCAAATACATCTTCAACTGCATTAGGCAAGTATTTTTATCCATTTATGTAGACAAATACTTTGTCTTGGTCATAAACAAAATAAAAAGTGTGTTTTTATCACTGGTCAGTTTAAGCTTTGCTGCTGACATAATGGAACAAAATGGCACAATAGCCTAAGGCTGCACATTTTGTCTGAGGAGCCAGTACTTTCTTTTCTTTGTGCCTGAGTGAATATTTATCTTGGGAAGAAAACATTATTTTACCTGGAAACAAAATATTTCTCAGTGTTTTGGCTTTGATTTTAGTGCTGAACATATTCTTAGGAAGAATGCAGTTAAAGAACTGTTCTGGAAATTAAACTAAACTCTAACCTTTGAAAGTCTAGTAATGTGAAATGCAAAAATCTAAATCTGTACTATGCTTCTATGTAGCTGACGTGTTTTCTACCAGAAAGCTTTAAAAAAAACAACCCCTGAATCTGGCCACTTGAAAAACATATCATGCAGCCCTACTCTAGTTATGGAATTTAATCTATTTCTAGAGGGACCTGTGCTATATAATTCCACAGTTCACTAGTATTCTGCTTCTTATTCAAGAACACTCACTGAACCAGAGAAATCTAGGTTTGACTCAAACTAATTAAGCTTGTGAGGATTTACAAACATCAGTCAAAATCTTGCCAGCAAAATATTCAATGGAATACAGTGCAGAAGCTCAAACCTCTCCCTGCAAATTGAACAGCTTTCCTTGGATCTCCAGCTAGGAGTATGAGGCTTAGGGGATATCTTTGATTTAAATAGGGATTTGCAGAGCACAAAATGGAAACAAAATGCTTAGGGACCAAAATGTTTTACAAACTTTTCCTAGTAGGCTGTGCTGAATGTCTGAAAGTCTTAATAGCTGAACAGATGATCAATTTACAGATGGAAAGCTGAATCGCCTTAACCTCGCCTGTTTATACCCTCCTGACTTGGTGTCATGGTAAGACAAAGCATATTAAGCTAAGCTAAATATATAGGGTTTATTCCTTAGTTGCAATGAGTCAGGAGCATGCAGATGGTTAGTTAAAATCTTTCTGATGATGAGTCAGCTTCTCAGACCACAGTAACTCAGTTGTTTGCAGTTAATTTTAATGCCTGTTGTAGTCTGACTGTACCCTTGCTAAATTATAAAACCCCAAGAGTCTTAATTTTCCATTCCCTGAGCAATAATATTTCACCTAGCACCACACACACAACACCCGTGTGTAACACAACCCAAGAAACTTCTTCAGAGCCTACATGTCATACCATCATTTCCATTCCCATAGTCTTTCTTGAGTTTTTAATGAGGTGGGAGGGTTTCAGTCTGGCAAGTTTGTGTATTTTCATATTGACACTGCGTCAGCCTGAAAAGCTGCGAGCACGATTAAGGATTAGTGACCCAGTGAGCATTGAACATGCTTGTGCTCGTGGAACTGGCTCCTCTCTCTGAGTCTGCACGGCGTTCTCCAGCAGATGCCTTGTGCTGGTGAATGTCATGCAGACTCAGAGAGGAGAGCCAGTTCCATGAACACAAGCACGGCCAGCCCATCTGTCACAGGATTCAGGCTCTTCAGCTTAAATCTGCTTCCTGCGTGTAACTCGTGCTTCTCCTGGGTACAATCCTCATTAATGGATCCCTAACTTAATAAAACTCAGACTGGCTCTGTTAGAAAGAAAACATGCACTGAGCTGCAATTTTTTAAAACCGGATTATTGCTGATACTGGTGTTGAACTTTTCCGGCATGCTCCACCTCTCACATGGTGTGCTTGAGGGGTAAGAGATGCTCAGAGAATGATGGGGAGCAGGTTCCAGAGGGCAAACCCACTCCTGCTCAAGATGAAACCCACAAATTGTGATGTAGGGCCTCTGGAAGCCTTGCACCTTAACAGAGAGGTGTCTGGAACGAGGTTGGGACAGGCTAGGATGTGAGATGGCTGTATCCAGAGAAGTGAGTTGAACAGAAGATCCTTCTGTTGTCTTCAGAAGACTGTGATGGCATTATGACTCTTTTAGTGGTAGGCTCTGTAGGAGATATGAGTTATGTCAGAAGCTGTAGCCTTACTTAAGCCATGGTATTTGGTGGTGTGAGCCATCAGACACTCCACTTCCCAGTGAGGAGAGTTCCCCAGCTCTGGGAATGAGCAGGAAATACCCAGCTCAGGTTTGTCCAGAGAGAAAAGCAGCTGGTGGGGGAAAGGGTCAGAAGCAAGGGTCTGGATCAGAGATGATGAGTTTCTTCCAGAGAGCAAGAAAAGGAGTTTCAGACTAAATTATGAATCCAAGCTGGCAGGAAAACCTTAAAAATACAGAACAATATGTGTGTTTGCATGATTTTCTTCAGCATTTGCCTTGACTTGAGCTAGAGGCTGTGCAATACAGAACTCAACTTTCCATCAGACCCAGTATTTTTTAGTAAAGCCACTGCAATGGCTGGCTGTCCATCCTGTATTAGATGACAGTCACCATGGAGGGGTAAAGGATGCCACTGTCACTATGCTACTGAAGATCCCAGTCTGCTCTGAGGAGCTGTGTTACATTCTCACCATATCTAAATGTAGTTGTGATGCACTGCAAGACTCTAGAGTAAATATTTACAAGCAATTTGGCTTTCCCCTTAGTAAGTTCTTCTTCCAAACATATACGCTGCTGCATTTGCACCTATCCTAACTTTAGTTATACCTACACTTGAATAGTGAGCTGTAAATTTTGGGTTTAAAAGGACAGATGATCTCATTCTGACAATATTTATTGCCAGCTCCTTCCTCCATCAGGAATCACAGAATGGTCAGGTTGGAAGGTACCACAGGGGGTCATCTGGCCCAACCTCCCTGCTCAAGCAGGGTCATTCTAGAGCACATGGCACAGCATTGTGTCCAGATACTTCTTGAACATCTCCATCAAGGGAAGCTCCACAACCTTTCTGAGAAATCTGTTCTACTGCATGGTCACCCACACAGTAAAGACATTCTTCCTTATGTTCAGGCTGAAATTCTTGGGTTTCAGTTTCTACTCAAGGAGGAGGAAGAAGCAAGAGTTGGGAGTGATTTTTTCTTTCTGGAGATAGTCTGTGAATAGCAGAGGAGAAATATGAAGAAGATATTTTATTTTAGAATATATTTTCAAATCGTGCTGAGTGATATCCTCTCTTAGAAAATGCAGATATTTAGAGAACTTTATAAAACAGGCTGTTCCAAAACTGATGGGAAGAATACTAAACAAAAATTGTATCTCATGAAATGCCTTTCTTCCATCTACTGCTTTTTTTCCTCACCAAACCTTGTATCTATGTTTCTATTGCACTTTTCAATACTTCTTTACATATAGGTCATCTCTGTTAGCTATTAATTGTGCTCAGCACCAATTACTTTCACGTTGTAACAAGTAATATAATAGCTCTACACCTGCTCAAGTGCTTTCTGCACAAAGGTTATCCAATTTAGTTCCTACTGAAATCATTGTTATAGCTTTTTATTGGAATTGGATCAAACTTTTAATTTTATGTACATTTTTGAACACTGAGGCTGTTCTGTATCAGACAAAAGGAACACAGGGACCTCACAAAATTGTGTTGTTATTGATGAATAATACTGGAAGATTGCTTTCTAATTGCCATTAGTTATTCAGGTAGTTTCCACAGCCAATGGCATATTATTAATCCTACTTTAAATCTAAAGATGACTCTCTTCAAATTCTCCTCTTTCATCTCTTTCAATGTACTGTAGGGCCTATTTGCCATATTTTAAATGAGCTATTTTTTATCCTGTCTGAAGTATTGAAAAAAATTACTATCTTAGTAATTACTTCAGAATAGCAAATTTCCAGTAAGTCACAGCATTTTATCTTCTGAAAATAAAAATGATACACCACTAACCTTTGTTAGGACATAGTGGTTTATTCGTTCCATTGTTTTTCATTCTATTTTTTTGAGGGAGAGGGAAGGTAAGTTGGTGTTTGTTTGGTCTCAAAAATAGACAGGAAGATGAGCAACTCTTGACAGAATGATCTCAGCAGATAAATAACTGGGTTTGTGTATACGTAGATATGAACAAAAAGGACAAAATAGGTGTCTGCAAAAAATTTTGAAGTTGATTTAGTGAGGAGTCCTGTGGGATTCTTGCAAGTGCTTTATTTTGAACATTAATTATTTTACCAAGGTCAACATCATGAATAACGCTGTGTGATTAGCAGCAGAGGTAACTGTGAGCAGAGCAGGTCACCCACTGCTGGCTGATGGCAATTGACAAGGCCCATGGAAAAGGGAAGGTTCTGAGAGGTCTCTGAATGCACGGCCAGCAACTTCTGGAGCAAGAGAGGATTGTGCTTCTTGAGTCTAATATATGGCAGAGGCAAGGACAGAGGGCTGGAGGCAGTGTGATGATGTCTGGTGCTGGGGGTTCATGCATGGCAGGGTTTTACCCAGAAAATCCTTGCTTATCAATATTATTTTGTTGCTAATCTCACAGCTATAGCTCCATGATGCTAAGCAGACACTGTCTTAACTACAATATCTTTCGTATATTATTTTCCTCCTGGAGTACTTCTTGAAATTTATTCTTCTGTACCGTAGATCACTTTATTGAAGAAATGGAAGAGATAGTTTCATCCTTCAATTTTAAGTTCAGACATGCAAGAGGAGAATAGGGAGCCCAAGACTTTTCAAAGTCATGCTGTCTACCACTGTTTGAGGAAGGAAACTTAAGTTCCATACTGTCATCTGGGATTTCAGGTGGGATCCTTGAAGTGGGCTGAAATTATCTATGAAGTCTGCAGCAGAAATATTTTGTCAAAAGAAAATGAAGGGTGGTTTTCGGGTTTTCTGGTTGTTGTTGAAAAGAAAAGGGGGAGGCTGTGACTATAACAATAAAAGCATTTGCTTAAAGGAATCAAGCATTTCTGTTGATAGCAGAGATAGTCTCTCTAATTATAAATTAGAATTTTAAAATATAATTAATACATATATAATATATGTATTATATAATTAAAATATATTAAGTGGTTTAATTTGTTGTTCTTTATTTTCTGCCCTATTTTTTTTTTGACAGTTCAATGTAAATAAAGGGGTAGAGACTGCTGATGAGCAAGGTGGAAGAAGTGCCATAATAATTCTATTTACTCTGTGCAGAATGTGTGTGCCAATGCTTTAAAAAGATGATTTTAGTTTTGGGGAGAGAAATCAGTTTTCTCTAATTTTGTACACAAAAAGTGGTTACCTGTGCTTTGGATTTATTAAATTAAATTTACTCATAGTCTCAACTCCAGGTAGAGACAGATAAACACTATAATGCTCTTCTACTTGTCCTGGTTGTTCACAAGTTCAGCTCCTGTTTTTAAACACTGTTTTTAAAGCCCTTTTCTGTATGCTTGTATTGGGTTTGCGTGGCCAGGTTTTGGTAGAGGGAGGCTACAGGGATGACTGCTGTGAGAAAATGACAGAAGCTTCCCGCATGTCCCACAGAGCCAATTCCCACTGGCTCTGAGATGGACCCACTGCTGGCCAAGGCTGAGCCCAACAGTGACAGTGGTAGCACCTCTGGGATAAAATATTGAATGCTGTGACATGGCAACGATGAAAGAGGAGTGAGAACATGTGAGACAAACAGCCCTGCAGACACCAAGGTCAGGGCAGAAAGGACAGGAGGAAGTGCTCCAGGCACTGGAGCAGAGGTTTCCCTGCAGCCCGTGGTGCAGCCCGTGCTGAGGCAGGATGTGACCCTGCAGCCCCTGGAGGTCCATGGGAGAACAGATCCAGCTGCAGCCCGTGGAGGACCCCACACTGGAGCAGGTGGAGGCCTGAAGGGGGCTGTGGTCCTGTGGGGAGCCCAGGCTGGAGCAGGGTCCTGGCAGGACCTGTGGCCCCATGGAGAGAGGAGCTCTCATTGAGCAGGTTTGCTGGCAGGACCTGGGACCTCCTGGAGGAGCCACTCTGGAGCAGTGCGTTCCTGGAGGACTGCATCTGTGAAAGGGACCGTGCTGGGGCAGTTCATGAAGAACTACACCCCATGGGAAGGACTCAAATTAGAGAAGTTTGTGAAGGACTGCCTCCTGTGGGAGGGACCTCATACTGAAGCAAGGGAAGAGTGTGAGGAATCCTTCCCCTGAGCAGGAAGAAGCAGCAGAGACAATGTGATGAACTGGCCACAAACCCCATTCTCATCCCCCTGCACTGCTGGACGGGAGAGGTAGATAAAATCAGGAGTGAAGTTAAGCCCAGAAAGAGGGAGAGGTGAGGAGAGGTGCTTTATGATTTGGTTTTATTTCTCAGCACCCTACTCTAACTCTTCTTCGGCAATAAATTAAATTAATTTGGCCAAGTCCAGTCTGTTTTGCCCGAGCTGTTAGTGGAAAGTGCTAAGTCATTATTACTGGAGAAATGCTAAGAGTTTCTACTCAGATTTCCTTGTCCCAGTCAATACTTTACCCACAGTTTGTTTAATTTTTCTGGTTTTGAGCATGACATAACCAGCTCAAATCTCTTGTGCATCATCTTGTGCATCAGCCTCATATTCTGTAATACAGATGCACATAGAGTATGCTTGCAGGGAACTGTAGAGAGAATTCAGAGACCTAGTCCTCTGCTAAAGGCTGATCTATGTGTAAGTGTCCTTGCTGTGTGCCCTAGCCTCAAAAGGAATGGGCTACAGAGCATGATCAGATTACCAGGGGTTTGGAATAGCCTTATCATGTGCTATTAACTATTCCACACATCTGTCTCTGTTGCAGATATGCAAAAAAAGAAATGTTGCTGCCTCTGAATCACAGAATCCTAGAATAATCAAATCATAGGATAGTCTGAGTTGGAAGGGACCCACAAGGCTCATCAAATTCTGAATCCTGGCCCTGCACAAGACCATCCCCAAGAGTCACACCATGTGTCCGAGAGTCCACATTCTTCTTGAACTTTGTCAGGCTTGGTGCTGTGACCACTTCCCCGGGGAGCCTGTTCCTCTGCCCAACCACATTCTGGGTGAAGAACCCTTCTCTAATATCCAAGCTAAACCTCCCCTGACACAAGTTCAGGCCATTCCCTCAGTCCTGTCACTGGTCAGCACAGAGAAGAGATCAGTGTCAGCCCCTCTGCTTCCCTGATGAGGAAGACATAGACTGCCATGAGGTTTCCAGGGAGAACAAACCAAGTGACCTCAGTTATTCCTTGTATAGCTTCCATTCTAGACCCTTCACCATCTTTGTAGACCTCCTTTGGATGCTTTCTAATGTCTTGCTTTAATTGTGGTGGCCGAAAGTTGTGAGAGAAAACACTTGCCAAGAAAAGGGATAAAGGATCACCATTAAGGCAAAATATAAGCTGAAGAACACACAATTGTTTCTGCTGGGAGTCCTAAAATTTGATTTACAAGCCTTAGCAGTGCATAAGCCATTCAGATTTCTCACTCACTGACTAGAAACATATTGTATTATGAAACTGAACTTCATAAAATTCCAAAAACAAATAAAAAAGAAACATTGAATAGAAATTTAAATTCTCATTCTTCTTCATACTTTACTGTTTTTAAATGCACCCAGGCAACTTAGGAGTTACATGATCATTATTTTGACTTAGAAATAAAATGGTTACCAAATTATTCATGGTAGACGAGAGAGAGATAAAAGCCAGATTTCTCACTCTCATGCTTTAGGAAGTATTGGTAAGTAATGCATATTGTAGATTGAATCTATGGCAATATTTTCTTTTCAGTTCTTCAAATTGTATGTAATGCTGGTCAAAGGAGCCACCAGTTCCATAACTCTCTGCATGGAGGCAGGCTGCACACTGAGCATAGAATCACAGAGTCATTTAAATTGGAAGACAGCCTTAAGATCCTCAAGTCCAGCTGTTAACCCAGCGCTGCCAGGTCTCACTAGACCGTGTCCCAAAGCACCATGTCTTCACATTTTTTAAATACCTCCAGAAATGGTGACTCAACCACTTTCCTGGGAAGCTTGTTCCAATGCATGAGAATATTTTCCATGAAGAAAATCCTAATATCCAATCTAAACCTTTCCTGGCATACATCAGCAGAACACAAGAATCCAAACTGAAATGCTAATGGTTATTCAGTGCACCAGACAGCAGCTGAGAGAGCTAAATTATGGAATGAGATATTAGAATGGAAAATCTTAATTGACAAAAACCTTGGTTGGTTCTATAATTCAAAATTCCTCCTTCAAGAAATTAGTCTATTGTAGGAAACCCAGAAAAAGGTAAAAGGATTTCTAAGAGTGAGAAACAAAAAGCAGGCTTTAAGAATCAAGTAGAAAGATTTTAGGGAACAGCTTCACCTGAGAAAATATTAAAGAAGATACAATTAAAACATTAGCACAAGGACAGGAGAACAAAGAGCCATGGTTTTAGGCCTAGCTGAGAGAACTTTTAGAAGTTGCAAAATTTATGCTTAGCAAGAGATGATAAAGTTAAGCTTAATAATGGAATATTATGCACTATTGTATAAGGTATAAAACAAGCAAGTATTGTTTTAACAAGTGTACGTGCAAAATAGAAGATTGGTTGAAACAGCTGTCTGTAACCTTTAGAACAACTACTATTGGCTGAGCAGCTTTTAAGAATATTCTGTAACCCGGAAATCGGGGGATTTTGCCTGCGGCGTGAGCTTGTATTATCTCTGCGGTCTCAAGATAGTTTATGAGGCGAATAAAATAATATAAGTTCAAGGAACGTCTGCTTTGGCTCCCCTGTCCCGTTTCATCACAGTGGCAGTCTATAAACCAAATCTTTTCCTGAGCCTAAACTTGCAGATCCTTAGAATGCACAAGACTCTCCTGAGATAATCTGTCAAGTTTATTTGTCTCTCCAGACAGATTGCCAACCTATTTTCTTTGTGTTCATACTCCAAAGGCAATTTAATAGAAATACGTGAAGAATGAAGTAAAAGAGTGGGTACATGAAGTCTAGGCCTCCCTGTCAAATAAGAGGGTGAAGGTTTTTAATTGTTATTTGATGAAGGTTTTCTATTGCCCCTTTCTCACAGCCTATACCTAGGCTCAAAAATCAAGAGTTCTGGATGTTTTGTTATCACTGCACCTGCTTCATCTGCCCCTCATATATGACATGTATCTCAATAGAAAGAGCCCAGGTTTCAAAAGGTTGAAAATTTCCTTGTGATTATTTCATAAAATAACATGAAAACTGCTGGCAGAGGGGAGTCTTTTGCTGATGCCCCACTGTCCTGTGTAGGCTATACAAAAGCATTCATGAAAACCATCCTCTGGCAGTAGCCAGAGGAAGTGCTACTTAGAAAAAAATTGAGTTATTGAAACACTATAAAACAAAAGAGGTGTGAGTCCATACTCTCACTCCGACCCAAATCTTGTTATCTCCACTGGCTCAGGGATCAGTACTCCTCTGCTTTCTGGGTCCAAATCTGCACATAAAAGCAGTCTCAAACTGAATAAGGGGGGAGGGAAGGAGGAAAGCTCTTTTGTTTTAAGAAAATCATGGATGCATTGACTCAGCAGGCTGCCAATAGTAACTAAAATATCCATTCCAATGAGATCACAGCTCTTTGCTCACCTCTCTTCTTCCTCTCTAACCTCTTGCTGTCTATAGGAACTAACTCAAAGATGTTCCCATCGTTCGTCTTACCAGGGTTAACTAGGATCTGATCATGAGTAAAGATTCCCTTTTAAAACTCGCTTCTTTCTTTACAATGCTCTGTAATAATTTTTCTAGCCTCTGTTCACAGACTGAAACCTCCCCATCCCTTTGCTGCCTAGCATTGAAGAAACTCAAATAAATCTCCTTGGTGTGCTCTGTGCTTGCAGAGGTGCAGTCACTCACCGCCAGTGAGCCTGCACCATTTACACTCCCCCCAGAGGTTACTGGCCATCCAGGTGCCAACCATACTTCAAACCCATCCCTAAGGCTGGTTTTGCTTCTTTCTTTTTCTCTCCCTGTGAATTTTGCAGCATGTAGCTGGTGAGTGTGACCCTTTTGTGCTCTCTCAGGGTACACCACGAGCGTACAGGAGGGCTGGCGTGTATCACAGCTGACTGACACCCTGGGTACTGCCTCTGGGTAGGTCCCCTCCAGGTTGCTGAGCTGCTTAGGACTGAGGGATCCAGTACCAGGCCCAACAGACCCTTACTCCTCTCTTTACTTGGAAGAAAATTGTTTTTAAACTGCAGGGACAAAGGCCTTTGAGGAAGGGCTGCCTTATTACCACCCTCTTTCTTTGTATGGCAAAGTTTGCCCCTGCAGTGATTGTGGTGTCACACAAAGCTGATGGCGTGGGAGCTTGCTGCTCCCGTGGGATGCTGCTCTCATCGTGGTGTGCTACCAGCACTGGCTAGGAGGCTCCTCGCTTTACAGAGGCCAAGTGACCTCAGGGCTGTGGGTGCTGGCTGAAGGTGACAATCACAAATTCATCCAATTCTTAGTTGCAGATGCAGTGGATGGATCCTGTGACCTCTCCATAAGGTAGGCCTCCTAAAAGTCAAGATCTTAATGCTTACCCTGCAGTGGAAGGGAAAGAGGATGCAATAAGAATATTCATGGTGTTTAAGGTTTTGGAGTTCAGGCCATCCTAAGCCCACATATCTAAGGTTTGTCTGTAGGGACCTCTTGGCTTGAGTTATGTTAAATAATTCTGTTGCTCTTGAGCCACCTGGTAAGGATTTTTCTCAGAGTCCCAGATCTCAGATCTGCAGGATTTCTGACCCAGCACGGAAAATGTTCACTGAAGCACCTGAGCGGGGTCTTGCTGGTCCAGCGCCTTCCTACAGTGCATCAATAGATGGCAGCAGGCAGTTCCTCCAGGAGCAGTCTTCAAAGCAGCGACTGCAGCAGCCAGTGATGATCTTCCCTTGCAATGGTTTGAGATTTAAATCTGCCTGCAGACACTTTTTAGGGTGCTGTCCCCATGAAAAACAGAATGTGTTGGTTCTCAGGTAGGGTGTACGCTGCTACTGTAGTATGAAAGCAGTAAATAAGTACTGGCCTCTGACTCTATAGTATCGTAAGAAGATTAAATATTTGGAGCCCAAGAGATTTTGTGCTACATTCAGCTGCTTTCTTGGCAGTCTTGAGTGTTCACAAATCCCACTTCTTTCATTCCTTCTTGAGTCGGATAACTTCGCAAAAGTCTGGCAAGGGGATATACTATTCTGAGAAAAGAAAATCACAGGTAGATTCCATGTATTTAAGAAGATAGAGAAAAAAAACATGCCTTAAGGAAGGCTAGTGTGCTTCATGGGCTTACATGCTCCCTTTCATTCTGAACATTTCAATTGTGAGTTTTACACAGAGGTTGGTTGTTAAACCGTGTCAGTCTGTCTCTAGCAATGAGCAATAGCTGCAGGTGTGTTAAAAAAGAAGCTCAAATTCCACATGGAGGAATATAGACCTAAATCAAGTGTTTGACCAAATCAATCCCCTATTCACTAAAAAAAAAAAAGTGAGAATTTTTGGTATGTCCAACACTCATAATGACATAGCACAGAGCTGATACTGCTCACTGACTGGGAAATACAGTAGCTGGAATTTTACTGTGGGTCCAAGGCAGAGCTCACAAAAAGCTCTTTTTCTTGAGGGAGCTCTTTTGTTGTAAGGCATTATGCTCATAGTTTGAAGGTGTAGCTTTGTTTAGTTCTTCTTAATGAATAGTTGCACTGCACTTCTGAATGGTTGTGTTGAAAATTACCTGTAGTGACCAGAGTGATGGAAGAGAGTTTTAATGTTCCATCTAGTGGGTAGAATTGACCCCTTCTTGCGTTTCTATCCTTACGTGAGACTAAAAGGCTATGTAAGCTATCAAGCTTCTGGTTAATGACCAAGCTTTTGCCTTGCAAACCGTATTAGCAGACCCTTTATCAAGAGGATGTGATGTCTCTGTGAACTGGCTCCACAGTCACTGGCACCAATTCATCATAGTCATTTACTGTGAAAACAGCAGATTTCAGTCTGCAGTGTAATAAAATGCTTTGCTTCCCAGACTTGTGCAGTCTCCAGAAAGGTAAAAAAAGAAATTTAAAATCAAGTTTTCATGTGAAATGATGTAAACATAAAATTCAATTAAAGTCAAGGTGAGCTGTATAACAAATTTCTGATCTCAACCTTCAAAAAAGACCTTGAGATGATGTTTTCAATATGAGCACATAGGTTTCTGAGTCAGGAAACACTTCAGCTGAAGGAATACATTTGAAACCTGTGGGAGCCCCCTGCATGGAGGATTCTGTTCCTTTTTGGGGGTATGAGAGTATCTTGACCCTCTCTTACATCTCTACCTTCACAGCATAAGGCATTTTTATTTTGACATGCTAGCTGTATTAGAAGGCCTGGGGAAAAGACTACAGTTCCTTGTTAATATTCCAAGGCTGCTGGGGGCCCAGGCGATTTTCAGACTTGGTCTCACTTTGAATATTTGTGCACGTAACTGTACACTCTAAAGGGAGGAAAAAAGATTGAACAGAGACAAAAGGCATTAGATTTACAAAGGCCTAGAAATCTGGGTGTTTATTTAAGAACTCCAGGAAGGCATTAAGGAAAGACTGCAACCTTTCTAATATCCTCTTAGAAACTATAATCTGAACAAACATACTTTTTATTTTATATTGCTTTTTTATTAATTTCTAGATTGATAAAATCAGGATGAAATCCAGTGTGTCTAAAGCTATTGAACATGAACAGGCTGCCTTGCCATCTTTTTCCTGCAGGATGTTTTCAGAAGCACTATAATTGAAGCAGAATTGCTCTGTATGCCTATAGTCCAAGTCTTGATATGTGAATACTGTCAGTTTAAGAATTAACATATTATTCTAAATTTTTTTCCATTTGAAACAGGACCTAAATAGCAGAACAAACCCAGCTGCAGATACCAGCCATCAATATCTTTTCATTTTACGTTTCACAAATATGGCAGAGCTGCTGTGTTTGTAGTTTTCCACACAGCTGAAAAAGTCAGCACTGAATTACTCACCAGCCTTTGGAAATCTTTTGTGTGTGCTGGCTTCTGCGAGCTGTAGAGCACAAGCATTCACACTCCAGAGGACTAAATCACTTCCTTCCTCCATCCTGATATATATCAGGATGCGTGTGTCTTCATGGTGCCTGGGTGATAAGCTATCAGCTTTACATCCTGTGCTGCTTGTTCTGGAATGCCTTCACAAATAAGTTGAGAAAGCTTAAAAGATGGGTAAATATGGAGTGAGAAATGCCTGTGATAAAGAACATCACCAAAATCCTCTTGCACAAACAAGTGCTCTTCAGCTACATCACATTTGGAACCTGCTGTTGACTCTGCCTGCAGCAGCAGCAGTCAGGACCCTCCATCCAGCTACTGGGATAGGAAGGAGATGAGACACTTCACCAGGGCTTTTGGTTAAAGGAAATTTGCACTGGAATAGGTCTGAGGCCATTTCTGGCAGTGCAATTTGATGCTGTGGGTGACTTAATAGCTAATTGTCCCTGAAAGTGGCGTTCCCATGGCTCTTCCTGCACTCACATCACTGTCCTGGTGCTGGCGCTCCCCTGTCTGCCCAGAGACTGATTGCTCAGTCTAGAGCTGCTGCCAAGTGGACAGTGTAAGGAAGAAGGGCAAAGTGGGCTCAAGCCTCTTAGCAACAACTAGCTCTCATCTTTGCTTAGCTGTACTATTAACAGCATTCTCGGGGCCTGTAAGAACACTCTGACCCTTGTAAATCCAGCAGTTTGCTTGGCAAGAGCTTCTGGGCATTGCTGAATAGAGGGAGGATAGATTTTGCCCTGTTATTTCAGCCTTGCACTGGTGACATTTCCACCATTATGTGGAACTCACAGAATTTGGTCGTCTGTGTGGACAGAGTAGCCGAAGCTTGTATGTTCAGTAATGCTGGTTTTTACAAGAGGCTCCCACCAGTCCAGCTAGCAGTGCTGCTTTACACATCGTGCATGAGCAGAAAGCAAGAAGAACAGAGTGGAAATTACTATAGTTTGTTCTGAACTTGCCTTGAGTCAGTGCTAGCCACTTAATAATCAGCTTAAACCTAACTGAAGTAAGGTGCATTTGTTAGAATGTCAGCTCAAAGTGCATGTCCCAATCACCAGAGGGATTAAACCCATCCTCAGCATAGGCCAGCAGCTCTCCGCTCAGCACTGAAGGGCAGGGCTTGGCAGGAGCACCCCAGTCTTTGAGGCAGTCCTGAAAGACATGGTGGGCTCATGAGGCCGTGGCTTTTAGCCCTCAAAGGATGGTTGTGAAGGTCTGGTGGAGTGTTGGTCAGTGTGCTGGAGTGCACAGGGGTCAGCTTCAGTTGCTTGGATGACACCTGGTGTTATACCCAATGCTCTACAGTAATCTGGACTCTTGGGTTTTCAGTCTTGGGGTTTTATTCTTTTTCCTTTGTCCTTGGTATGCCCAGGTATCTCGAATGCATAAGGTAATGTCTCCTTCTGGACAGCTGTGACTGTGCTGTGACTGACCTGGCTGAAAGACTTAGCTGCAGAAAGAGGTGTACAGCTGAGAATTGCTGTAATTGCAGCTTTAGAAGTTAGTCAGCTTTGCAGTCCCTTTTTTTCCTGCTATTTCCTCCTGGCTAGATATGACAGCTCCCTTCTCAGCATAGTGACATCTCAGCATTGTCCTGCTGGATGTCTGGCTCTTCCCATGCATGGTGTGAAGAACCATGTACCTCCATTGCAGCAGTGATTTTCACTGTGGGAACTGGGCTCCTTAGAGTTTGACTCACCCACAAGCTTCTTCTGCCTTAGTTGTCTCAGATCCATGACACAGGATCTTCCATAAATTTGCATCCAACACTTAGTCAGGTATCTCAGAGCTGGAAGCTGGCAGGCAGGATCCTGTGGCATAGCTGAGAAATATGTCAATGCAAGCCAAAAGGTCCCTAAATCTGACCTTGGACATGGATTCTTCAGCACACAGCTGAAGTGGCAGCTAGAGGAGGAAGAAATATGGTTCAGAGGGACCTCCCTGGGTCACAGAGATGAGGGAGCAGCCAAGAGGGAGCTCTGTCATGGTGCACACAGGCGCTGCTGCCTGCAGGATGTCAAGCTGCTAATACAAGCTCCTGATATTGGTATTTTGCCCCAGGAATTCAAAGTGTAGTTTGGTATTTCTGTGTCCCCTTGGGTAGATAGGCATCTTGGTTGGAGAACAGAAATATCCCACTCTCTATGTCTGAGCTGTTTTTCCATGTGGAAATGGATTCAGCCTCTCTCAGAGATCTCAAAATAGCATATGGAAATGTGTTCTTGCTTTCATGTTCATTTTGTTCTGCCTTACACCTGTTAGAGTTCACATTTTCCACAAAAAGAAACAGCCATTACATTTTTTCAGAAAACAACACTTTATTTCTTTTTTCCAGATCCAGCTGAATACCTTGTTCTCCTGATCAGTTTAAAAAAGGCTGCTCACCTAAACCCACAGATAAGTGAATCATATTCGATGAGGTCACTTCTTCCCAACTAAACAAATGAATTTTCTTCCAGGGTAATACAATCTTCTGTTACACAGAGATTAAATTACTGGGTTTAAAAAACTAGAAGTCTTAACCTCTTAAAATACCAAAAGTTTGCAATTTTTTGTTCAACATTCTGACTAGCAGAGTGGTTTAATACAGCAAAAAAAGAAAGGCTTCTTCTTGAACATCTTCAGAAAACATTTGAAGTGTTCCAGCATTCACTGAAAGAAAGATTGGTGGTGGAGACTTTTTCTCTACTGTCCCCAATCCGATCTATTTACTGTCATTACTGCTATAGCTACAAATGGCTTATGACTTCAAAAAGTCAATTAGGAGACTGTCTTTGAATCTCTCTTCTACCTAACTCCTGTCTGTGGCTGATGTGTTGCCAAGGGAGCTGCACTGTTTCCTAGAACAGCAAATGAATAAAGTTAAATTTATATCTTGCTATGTGCTCGAGAAATAGAGATGTAGTTATGTATGCATTACCTTGAATATAAATCATATAGAGATCCCCACCTCCTCTGTCTGCTACAAGGCATGCATGAAAATGTCCCCTTGGAATAGAAATAAAACCATAAAACACCATGTCTGTAGCTAGAGATGAGTCAGATGCAGATTTTAGAAGTGGATCCAGATTTCGAATGCCACCCAAATCTGTGTGTGTTGATCAAAGGTTTTGCTTCTGACCCAACTCTAAATCACCATAAGAGCCCGGATAAGATCCTGAACCCATAAATCTCTACCATTTTATACATCCATTTAACCATATGGAGTTCCTTCCTCAAGCTGGAGCCTTGTGAAACTGGGGGATGCCTGGCTGGGCATTGCAAGATGTAGGTACGACTGCCAGGTCAGATGCAAAGCTATCTTGTGGCCTCAGGTGCAAGATTTAATCCTGGCAGGCATTTCACAAGCCGTGGGGCCCAAAGGGGCAGCAACAGGGCTGTCACTGTCAGGCCCTTGGGGAAGGCATGGCCACACCGTGGCACCTCAGCGTGGGGACACAGGATTCAGTCCTCAGGCTGGAGGTGCCCTACAGTGAGAGGCTTCCTGCAACCTTCTGCAGGCTCTGCAGCGTGCTTGGGGCTGATCCCAGCCACGACCTGCACAGGAGGAAGAAAGGGAATAGCTGGGCTCAATTCCCCTATTTTAACACAGCTTCTTTTCCTCCTTCCAAATTAAAGCTGCCTTCATGCTCTTAAATAATCCACTGTCTTGATAATCCTTCTGTCAGTGGGATAAATACTTCTTCCACTTCAAAAAGTTGCTATATGTGGGGTAAAATACTCTTTAAATTGTGGGTCACTGAGATCTGGTAGTTACAAAGGCACAGACTGACCAGCAGTGGGGATATGGGTAAGATATTCTGTGGATTCATTGGGTGACCTTTAATGATAAGATTATGTGTTTTGGTGCTTTTTCCTAAGTATAATTTAGTTTTGAATTGAATCTCTTTATTAAAATAGTTAGTTTGGTTTTTCAACTTTTATTAGGGATAAACTGTTTTGTCCCAAGTGCTTTTGCCCCATTTTCAGTACTACAGGCAAAACAAGAAACAGCATTAAGCGCAGTTCCCTTAAATGATGTTTGCTTTCTCTTCTACTGTATTTAAAGTTGCCTTTTTGGTGAGTGCTGAAGGTGGATCAAAGTACCAGCTAACCTTCAGGTCAGACAAAGGTACCAGACTTGAGTTTAGGCAAGTCACCCAACTCAGTGTGACCTATTATGTTCTATCTCCGTATGTTACATCCTTGGGAAGCACCATGCATATATTTTGCTATTCAGAGCAAATTAATTAATTAATGGGCTATAAAAGTATGAGTGCTTATATCTCCCTCGGTGCAAAAAGGATCTTATGTACCACTATTTAATATGGTATTAAGCTTGACTGAAAATGATCCCTCTCAGTCATAATTAAACATGATTTAGCTCAAATTTAGTATGGCTCTTGAAATCAGCAAGTGCTTTTGTTATCAGGGCAATGGAGGGGATGGGGCAGGGTGGCAGGTGATAAGTTCTGTCCTTAGGCACCGTCCACCCACCCTGCACACTTCTCTTTAGAAAGGGAATTACTAAAGCTAGGAAGTGGGCAGAAACATTCCTTGTCTACATTTAGGCAAAAAGTCTGCATGTGTGTGTTCAAGGTTAAGACAAAGTGAAAGAAAGCATTACTTTCATCATACAGTAACAATTCCAACTCTAAATGGGAATCTTGTTCCAAAAGTACACATTTTTAAAGTACAACTGTTCCACTTCAACCTTCTAAAGCTGTATCTTGTTTTCTGAGGAGAAAAAGATTCTAAAGGGTTGGAGCAGAGGACATTTAGGATGAGAAGTAGAACACAAATTTAAAAGTCCAGAAAACTTTCAGATGCTTTAAAAAAAATAAAATAAAGAAAACCTTCTAAAATGTTTCTGAGGCATTAACTTGGGTTTCTGGAGGCTTCCAGTTTGACAGAGAGACTATTTTATTGCCTCAGTTCTGTGCAGAGAAAATCTGAGTTCATGAGCACTGCGTGGAGATGCCATATGGGAAGCTTTGTAAGCCTCTGGCAAATATCTGTATCAAACATGCACTTGTGTATTACCTTCTGCATACAAAGCACAAAATGGCAAAAAACAGAACCTCCCAGCACCAGCGGGAGGCAACAAATTACCTTCTCCACTTACAGATGGCAAAATGGGACCCACCTGTGCTCCTTGTAGCCTCATCTCTGAGAATGCAGTGAAAAATGCTGCTGCTCCAAGCCAGTGCTTTTTGTCTGTGGTTAACAAGAGAAGGCTTGGTGGGAAAGGTGATGAACTCAGCACCTGGCTGGGAGGAATATGATCTAGATCAGGCTCTCAGGCCACCCTTCTGCTTAGGACTGTCACTCCACAACTGGTAAGCATGTATTCTCTGCGAAGATTCAGATGCAGGTACTGCATTCATTTGGTAACTGAAGGCTGAATGCATTTTAACGCATCTGTGAGAAATACAAATATGAATCAGCTCAGTTGTGTGACGGCATTGCAGCACCCTTCAGTGCATGGGGGGTGCCCTCCTTCCGACACCCCTTATTGTCACATGACATTTTCACATTAATAAGCTCTATCTTTGTGGACCATGGACCTGTCACGGCTCAGAGTGAGGAATCTGGTCTTCAAGGAACAGTGAGCTGGACGACTCCCTTTATGGCATTCACCCAGGGAAGCCCCATGCTGCAAAGCAGAAATGTAAATCAGTTCTTCCCAAGCAGACTGTGAAGCAGGGTGACTGTTATCAGGTCCATCCATAATGAAAATGAAAAATGGGAGCATTAGTCTTTCCCTTTTCACATATATCTTTCCCCCTCAGTAGTCTCCCTGAGCCTGAAATATTGAAGTACCTTTATTGAGCATTAAGATATATCGTACACACTATTAACTCAGCTTCATAATGCCATTACCAAACAAGCAATTATGGCCATCTAAACTGAGCTTCAAAGTAGGTAAATATGTGGAAGCAGCCTTCATTCAGCCCATAGAGTTATTCTGTTAAAAATTATCCTATATTCTAATTATTCAGGTGTGGTGTCGAGTGCTATGGATTCCTCCCCAAGCACAGCATTTTTTAAGAGCTGAATTTTTCCTAGCCATTTTTACAGAGAGGCAGTTGTAATACTGCAACTATTCCTTGCACAGTCTCTCATCAATAACACCACTCTCCCTCTCAGACACCACTAATAAATGCTGAATTTAGCAGCTGTGTGCCCAAGCAAGGAAATCTAACTGCAGGGTTGTTTATTGCCTGGAGCATCCACTGATAACAATAAAAGGGATACAGTCTTTATGAAGATCTTACATGCAAGCTAGATTATGCATCCATAACTTAATTTAGCTCCCTTATGCTGAGGCATTATGATACATTTGTTAATTACATGATCACATACGGTGTTTTCCACATTCAACTCCTGCTTCAGTTGTTGCATAGGATGCTCTGTGATGGGCAGCTGTTCAGCAGTCCTCTTTTCCCAGCTCTTCCATGCAGGGGTCCTGTGTCACTCTGACTAAGCACCGAGCTGCGTGAAATGGAGGTAATCAGTTCTTCCTCGTGTGTTCCTCTGAAGCACAAATTGCTGAGAAATTGGACCTCTTCACAAATATCAGTACAGTTATCTTTAGAGCTCCCCTGTGATAATAAGCAAAAGGGATTATCCCATTTCAGAGGCATGGCTGAAACTCATGCAAGTCTTGTATCTACTGAAATATTTGCCTGACTTCGACCCCCAACAGTGCCTGAAGTTATTCAGTCTCACTTCAGCAATCCAGGCTGAGAAGTAAAAATGGACACTTGCTTTACAAGGGGAGTGTGTGAAGCCTCCTTCAGAAAAGCTCTGAAATGCAGGAAGCCCTTAACACCCATCCCTGGATGGGGTCCAGACTGTAACTCATAGCTTCCACTGACTCAACACAGAGCGTCTTCCCAGAAGAAAGCCGAAGCAGGGATGGAGGGTTTTGAGTGGTTTTGTGAAACACCCCAGCAGAAAAGGAAATGGATAGCACTTGGACCATCAGCCAAAAGCAAAGACCTTCCCCCTAGGAGGGGGAAATTAGTCCAGATCATTAGCCTAGTAAAAGAAGGAGGAAACTGATAAGAGAGCTATCTAACTTCAGCTCTGACTACTCTGCCTGGAGCACATGTGAAGACCAAAGCTGCCTAAGCAAACACAAGTGCATGCACAAGGCAAGCTCGTGCCTCAGCTGTGAGCAAGGAGAGTGGTTCTGCCAGGGCCTTTTCCATCAGTCCAGTGTTACTGATGGTAATGAAATCCTTTGGCACGTGCACCTGCCTGCAAGCCAGAGCTGGCCCAGACTTTATAGCTGAAATGTTACATTGGTGACTTCAGATGGCAGGTCATGCCATTGATTCCAGCAAGGCTGTGTCGCTTGCAGCCATAGGTGGAAGTGATCCCTCCTCTGTCTGTAACCGTGGAGGAGCCATGCAGGAACATTCCACAAGGGACGATCAATAGACTGAGACAAATTAAAGCTGGCAAAAGGTATGGCTGTTGACATAATAGTATTTGTGGTGAGAAATCTATCGGTTTCAAACAATCTTGACTTTCAAAGTGTGTTTGTTATTGGATTTTCCATGCTTTCCACCCGCACTGAGAAATTTTGTGCATACCAAGCAACATATACAAACACTATGTGAGATGAAATGCTCTCAGGTGCATGGTGTAATTCTTGGAGTTGTCCTGTGCAGGGCCAGGAGTCATACTTTGGTGATCCTGTGGGTCCCTTTCAACTTGGGACATTCTATGATTTATTGTAGACATTTTAAACTGAGTGAAAGAGTCTGAGCACAAAGGAAGTGTCTTTTTGCATAATGATCTGTGAAATTCAGTGTCATAGGAAGTCAAGGAGGATGTGAACATTCAGGTTACAGAGAGCAGGTATTTATACCAAGAAGCAGAATAAATAAATTTAGAACAGTAAGCTCCTTAAAAGATTGGTGTGGGTGAAGGGAAGCCTGAAACCTCACATGTCCAGGTTAAGGCACTAGGGGTCTGGAAAAAGGTGTCCTGTAACTCTGTTTTGTAGAATTTTATGTATTTTTGAGGTGTCTGCTGCTTCAAACTTGGCAGCTTGAGCCACTGTAGAAAAGTCTGTATTTCAGCCTGAATAGGATTCATCTCCCTTTGTATTAGACCCATGCAAAATATTATTCATTTTTAATAAATGGAGCAATTTATAATGCCAATGCTGACTGACAGTGTAAGAAGTGATACCACAAAGCATAGTAGTAACTGTGGCTTTTCTTCCTCCAAAATGGTAGCATCCTCTGCAAATCGTCTTTTACATGGTAGCCTGAAGATCCTGGTCAAGGACTGGAAAGGGGGGTTTGATGCCTACTTCAGTGTGAGGAAGGTTTAAACCCATTGGTCCTGATTTTTAAGACAGTGCTACTCATTATGGCATAGACAAGATGAATGGGGAAAAAAGGCTGGAGAAAGGGGAAGACAGGTTTATAGGTTCCTTTACCTCTGCCAGTTGAAATTGTGCAATTATAAAAGAAAAAACTAATGGTCTATGAGCAAGATTTCAAGCAAGAACCACTCTCTTACCCCGGAAAAATGGGGACTCTGTGCTCTGGGTTGCACCCAGGAGTAGTGTCATTGCACTGCTCCATTAATTGTTGGATAAAATTGTTGGGAGGAGGAAGGGACCAAACTTAACAGAACAGGACTTAGAGCCAGTTCTGGAAAAGCCCCCCCAAACCAAAGACCAGATGGCTGAGGCTGGTTATACCTGATGGCATTACTCCTCAATTCCTTTGCACAAAGGCCATTGAGCTGGCTCTGTGATGAAGCACCTTGAAGGCTCACAGACAGATGTTCAATTGCTATAAATATTTGCGTAGCCTGGTATGAAGGTGTTTTAAATAAAGATGGATAATTTGTTTATTGGACAGCTACATATTGTCAACCACATGAAGTTGTGCTGTAGAAGGGATTTGCTCACAACTGTGAGTTCTGTTGATCAGAAGTGCAGCAGAGCGATTAAAGTAGCACCTCCAATTTCGCTTACTTTGCCCACAAACATTTAGTACTTTCTCCACAGGGCTTCTTTGAAGCCACCACACATCAGCACAGAGGGGAGTCTTCTCAGCTCCTACATGCACTAGGACCAAACGCTGGACACCTGCAAGGATGCAGAGACCATGGGTCTCAGCCTAGAGGCCCATGTGCCAGCAGATTTTGCCTCCAGTCCACCAGGATAACGCCCTCAGTAGTGCCATTCTAGTACAGAGCGCTTTTTATCCCTGGCCTGGCATAAAAAGGAGACATTTCCTTTCAATTAACAGCAGAGCACATCTGTTGCCCTCTCCCAGCTGCACAGGGTTGGCCTCAAATCTCTCTAAAGAAACAGCCTCCTCCTGCAAGCAACCTCTTGATGTTTATTAGCTGTGGAGAAGTAGGCACACACCCATTCCCACAGGGCTGGGATGAAACCATCTTTCCTGACTTTGGGGGCTGGATGCACATTTAAACCTGCCAGCTCTGACGAAGGCCCGTGGGCTGAGTCCCAACACCTGCACTTAATTTTTCTCCAGAGCATGTGGGGGCAGTCCTATTTCTGGGTCCTTAAAGATGTCACACTCCCTGCCATGTACGTGCTGGAGCCTGTTGGGTTTGGGACACTGTACCTTGTATAAGACTTGTGCCAGCTGAGCAAATCCTGGGGTAAATGCTCCATCACCATCCCACTCCAGAAGGAAAAGGCTGTTTCTGGGGTCTGCAAGGGTCTACCTCCTGCTGCACACTCCTTCAAGTGCCATAATTCAGACTACCATGTGTGAAAAAATTAAGGATCCAGGACATTTTACGTCTTAAACAATGTGGCATCATTTTAAGACCTGCCACCTCTCTTCAAGGCACTATGGCAGTCCAGCCTGGAAGTGCTGTGAGCCTTCATGGGCTGCATGGGAAACAAGGCTGCTGAAGATCTGTAGTGAGTAAAATCCTAAAAGCTGTTAAGTTTGTATCACACTGTGGCTGTTTGCAGACTAATTCACAAAGGCTTTTACACAACCACTATTACAGCTAAAACTCCATTCTCCTTTACATCCTTGCAATTTCCTTGGAGGTCATGGGGTTGTATACTCTATCACATTGAGTTATTAAGTGGGAAACACACATACACTACAAAAAAACCAAATGAGTCATACTTTCAGTCTCCAAAACTGTGCTGTTAAACCCTGAAATGGAGGGTTTAACAAAGGCAGGAGACCATTCTCTCACAGTCTCTAGCCACTTGCAATTTTGCAGTTGGGTTTTAGCTGTATGAGTGCCACAGGATTTGGCTATCATTGAACTTCTTCTTAAATGTTACACTCACTCAAAATCTGACAGAGGCAGATTTTTGTCAGGAAACAGATGAATGAGACACTGGTGTCATGGCAGTAGACAGATTGTTTAAAATTCAGAAGATTTACTGTGAATCTGAATTTAAAAAGCATCATTTAATATTTGGCACATTATTAAAGCAGTGTCAATTCCCAATTTTTTTTCATTACACATGTGTGGGTTCAATATAATTACACTTCTGTATACTGTGTACACATTTTTTGTCTGCATAAATGTGTAGCCTCATGTGGGACCATTTCGTACAATTAATTTAAAAGCACAATTAATAGTCTCTTACCCTTACTTGTATCCTAAGTAGCAATATCTAGTCCAAAAACACAGTAGTAAGGCAAAATGTTCCTAGAGCAAGCCAATCTCTTTTGGAAAACAGGAAAACTGTGTAGCTGTTTTATGCACATAAATACTGCTTAAGTGTATAATTACATGTAGGAAATTATTTCAAACACAGAAACACAAGAAACATCAAATCAAGTGTGATTCAGTAAAGGCAGTCCTTCACTGTGCTTTTCCACGAGGGGAAGCCGCCAGTCTTAATCTGACATAGTGGTAGTTTCCAGAAATGAAAGGAAAAGCTGAAAGCAGGGTTCATTGCATATAACTTTTTCATCTAAAAATAAGGCCTCTTGCGCAAGCTGTTCACCTAGACTCCCTCAAAGATCTGAGAAGTGAGAGAAGAGATCAAGAAGGAAACCCCAGCAGGTACTTTGTCACGTTGTATAAGAGGGTTGTCAGGTGGAGGGTTTTCTCCCAAAGCTACCAATTCCAACACTAGTTAGAGAAACAGTGGATTAAATCCCCCCCTTCCTTTTTTTTAATGGCCCAAATTATGTGATTAAACCCTACCACGTAGTACTTGCCAGAAGCCTCAGAGGAGGAGGGGAGGTGTACCCACAGAGGGGATCCCAGGCACAGCAACTCACCCTTGCTAGAGGTGAAATGTCACCCTCCTTTCTCTGATCCACTGGAAAGCCTTCTGAACTCCACTTTTCAGGGTTTCTGTAGGACAGTGCTCTTTAGCAGGATTTTCATGGCCCGTGTTTGAACAGCTGCCATGTGTTTGAGTCCCGTGTTCCTGGGGAGGTGCAGCCAGTTTGCCACAAGTCAGACAGGGAGTGGCTGCACAAGGTGCCTTGCACCAAACTGGTACCCTCTGCCCAAGCTTCTTTCTTGCTCTGCACATCAGCCTTATACAGCTCTAGGTTTCTTCAACCCTAAACCATTTACTTGCCCCTTCTGATTCGACACTATTTTTGATCTTCTTTTCTGTTTTCAATTTTTTCCCCCTTCATTCATGAAGATACACTACATGTAGGGTTTTTTTAGTATGTTTCCCTCAGGGCTAAATTAACCATCAACTGTGCCTTATTTGGGAGCTTGTTTGTATTAAATGCTGACAATAGATAGATAAGATGGTAGTAGAACTATCTGGCCTCCAAACATGTGTTTCTGATTAGCTTACTATTACAAACTACCCTAGGTTTAATTTAATTAGTCATTTAAGCATTATGATGGCATATTCGTTAAGTTCATTGGTTTAAACAGAAGCCAAATGAACATGCCAATGGAAATTACATCCCTTCAAAAGCTGTTCCCAGACCCCTTCTTCCTGGCTATGCTGAGGCTGCTTGCTTAAACACCCCAGGACAGTACAGCATTGCAAAACCCACAGTACCTGGAAAGGCCAAGGCTCTCTGCATAAGAGAGCACAGACACCAGGATTGGTGCTAACACCCATGCCCACTCACGAAATAGCCTAATCCCACCAAACAGCCACATCATTTTGTAGTAACAGGGCCGTGCCCTGCTTTACAGAGTGCTCCTCGCAGCACTTGTGCTTGTGGGTTAGGTCTGTGATGTCCTCTTGAGAGAACCTGGGGATGGCTGGCTGAGGATTCATCCTCCTCCCATGGTGTGTTATTTCACTGTGCTTTCTTGAGATATATTTTGATGAGTTTTTCCCTCCCAAATTGCTCCATACGTCATCACTGTTGCTTTAGATCATACAGCAAAAGGAGAGCTAAACCAGTAATATAATGTTTTCCTCATTCAATGGAAAACATAAATTCTTGTTTACTTGTTTATAAATCAAAGCATAAATCTGCAATTTTATTGGAGCACGGCCTCTGTAAAAGGTTTTATGGTTATTTGAGAGGAATATGGGCTGTAAAAAAATGTAAGTTTATTACACACTTGGATTAAAATTTTCCAGTTTCCCTGGTAAAAAAGTGCGGCTTCTGAAAAACACATTAATATGCTATCCTTCGGATTTTCACACAAGGGTATAAATATTATCACAATAAATTGTGCAAATAAAGACAATTTAGGATAGACAGACAAGGACACAGGATATCCAAAAGTTTCCTCTTCCATATTTTGAATAATCTCTTGTAAATTTGAGAATAGAGATCTCCGTGAGCTCACCCCACTGTGTCAGCCCACCTGTTTGCTGCTACTTGAAAATGAGCTGGGTCTCTAGACACTGGGGCATTTCTAGAATGATTTATCTCAAGGCCACTAAAGGCAGCAGTGAGAGCTCAGCTGTTTCTGAGCCACATCTTGATTTTACTGTGCAGATTTGACATAACGAATATCCTTACACTGAGGTTTTGCCTTTATTTGTCTTTGCATCAGACAATTTTCAGGCTTTGTGTCATCTAAAAGGTCACTTGCTATTCCTACATGTTCAGCTTTGTATCCATCTCTGTGCTTCTGCACTTTTACCTGATTAACTGGCACAGAAATATCTCCTGTTTGCTGCTGCATGATGTAGGTCTCAATCGTGGGTCTATATTGTTCTACACCTGTTACTGACTAATATGTTTTTATTACCTTAAACCCACATTCAAAGCATCTTCATGGCAATATATAGGAATAATACTAAAATATTTATTAAAAACAATATCAGATGCTTGGTTAATTACCATCTATTTCACATCTGGCAACGTCTGAAGTGGATTTGTCACCCCCTCTAAAGAAGAAGTGACATCCTCCATGACTGGAGCTCCTGCTCGCATCAGTAGCAATGCATCCACAGAAACCACTGGTGCAGAAACATGTTCTTACATTGTAAATGCAAACAACCAACAAACTGCCTTACAGTTTTCTACAATGAGTGCATGAGATGCACGTGGCAAATAACTCCTATTAGTGGTTAGGAAGCAATAGGTGAACCTCCGGTGAACTGGTGAAAAAATAGACTGAAAAATTGGCAACGTTGCAGTCTTGTCTGATTCGCATACTTAAATACTCGTGTCCTCTGCACTTTCTCAGTGAGAATACATAATGTAATCAGGAAAAAAATGCAAATTTTTAGCGAAGGAATGTAACGTTTTTAACAAAAGGAGACAGAAATGACTAGTATGATGTTGTGTTGGGACTGACAGAAACACCTATGGTTTACAACATTAATTACAGTGTGATCTGTTTTTCTGTTGTTTTGGGCTTTTGTTTTGTTACTTTAATTTATTCAATATTATAACCAGGTCATATTCAATGTCATTACAATCTTTCTAACTGTTCTGGGGAAAAACACTGCCATTTGTACATATGGCTGAGGGGGCAAATATTGAGAATGGATCAAAAAGAAATGATGGTGAATATCATTTATAGAAGCAGAAAACTTGTTCTGTGTATACCCGTAAACGTTTTAAAGCTTAATTTTAGAAGTGTTTATTCTAAAGAGATATGTTGATGTATGCTGTGCTCGATCTTTAAGATACCATGGTTAGAATAATTTATACACATGAACTAAGTTTCCCTTGATTTTCCAAGTTAACCAAAACAGAGATACCCAGAGTTTTGCTCTTAAAAGCTAATTGCTGTATGGGGATGCCCTTTTCTTTACTCTGACTTCAGCCATTTTGTCTGAGGGTTTGTAGGTAATGAAGGGATCCTTTTCAACTGACTCTGGGACTGTAAAATATTTCTTGAAATCAGTATGGGACCCACAGAAAACTGTAGATGGAGGATCTAAAATGAAGCTCATAATGTTTGCTAAGCTTTATGCCCAATATTTCCTGATTTAAAAGGGATATTCCTTGTAAAGCACTGGAGAACACTGTCCACTTTGACATGCCATTTTTTTTGCTTGCTCTTACTGTAGCCTCCACTTTCTGATTAGCATTCCTTTTACATAATACATTGATATTGAAGTTAATGAAAAATGAGGGTGTTCAAGGAAAGCAGCTCTATTTTCATGTTTTAACATAAAGATGCAAATTAGGACCAGTATTAAAACCTAACAAAATGGATGGAATTGTAAAGCAGAGTTTGTATTGGATGTAAGTAATTTGTTCTGACATTTTGTATAAACATTACAAATAAATCAGGAGCTTTACTATAAATACTGCTTACTGCTGAATAATCTGGATAAAAGATAGTTGCTGTTATGGAACAGCTTTTTAGTTAGTGCTTTCAGTGTCAGTTTTGAACTGTATTTAGGAATTTACTAGAGTGCCCTTTCATGATGCTTGTGTAGAGGTTCCTGTGGACCAGCTGGGAGGATGACAGCATCAAGATTGGGCCCAGGTCCTCAAATAGGAAAATCAAAATTTAGGTTTTGAGTATTCAGGGATCACCTCCTCCAAGCTCAGGAGCAATGCATCCTAGCAAAGAGGAAATTGTGCATCTTTTTCTAACAGAGAAAGAATTTTAATTCTGTTACACTAATAAAATAACCTCTTGTCCTTTTCTTGGGTAATCAAAACAGACTAAAACTTTAGACCTTTTCACCAGAAGATGCTTCTCAAATTTGAGCATTCTTCCCCAGCTTTTATACTTCCCCAATATATAACATCCCTGATCTCCCCACCTGCAGCATCCTTGGACCTCCTGGGGACAGGAATAACCAGTGCCTTGCCCTCAGTTATCCTGCTCATCATTTCAGGTGCTGAGCCTGGCTGGCCCCTGCCACTGGGACACAGTAGCAGGAGGGAAAAAACAGAAGCTGGAAACAAACTGGCCACCTGAGAAACAGAAGTGGCAGCTCCACTGGTGCTCGTGGTCAATTTTGTATTTTAAAGTAACAAGCATTATGTACAACAAAATAATGGTATTTCCTTACTGTTTCTTGGCATTTGTCTGTGATGGAAATGATTTGCACTTTCAGCCACTATGTTATTTTTCTTATATTTTACAGCTACTAAATCCTTCTAAAAGCCACTGCTTCCTCTGATATTCTCTGCCCTGCTTAATAAATGGGATTTGTTTTCTCCTGAAAAATGACCTTACATTTGGTTGTGTTGAAACATGCATTCAAATGAAACCCCCTTTCCACGTGACCCTGACCTATGCCCATCATCTCGTCTCTCTTCATTATTTTCTTTTTATTTGCTACAAATTCTATCAGCAATGATTTAATATTTTCTTTAAGATTGTTGAATGGGATGAGAGCAGCTCCCTGGAGGCTTCTGCTCAAAAAACTCCTAGCCATTGCAAATGCCTTACTGAGATCTACCAACTGAGCAATCCTTAATCTTTTTAAAATGAGTCTGTATTGATTTTCTTGTACAGCTAATTTTTCTGAGAATGTTATGAAGGACTTGCTCTAATGACTTATGAAAGTTGGGTAACTGAATCAAATCTGTAATGTCACAAAACTTTTGAGGTGTATTATAAAAATAAAAAACCCCCCAACAATATTGATTGAATCACTTGTTCTTTTGACTCCTTGGTGATTGTTTACCCTGACAGCCTTTCCAGGATTTTATTGGAGACCCATGCCAATCTAAGCTTGTTTGAAACCTTGCAGGTTGGATTTTTTTTATCATTCTAGGATTTATTAGCATTAATAATCCAGAGACTTCCTTGACCACAATTTTTATTTCTTATAGATGCAACTTAGCTGGTCTTGCAAAGTCAGAATTGTCTCAAAGGGATGTGTGGGAAGGTGTTCTCTCTGCTGTGCCAGACCCCCGTGGCTGACTCTGGCTCTTGGTACCTCACCTTCTCAGCACCTGGGGGAACCACTGTTTGAGTACTGTACTTCTGCCTTTTGTCCTTTGTGATCAATAATCCTGCCAACCTTGTCTAATAGCAGGTCCAAGCTGTTAATGGGATTTAATTTCATTTGCTCCTGATGTATGTTAATAACTCTGCCTGGTTAGCCTTACCCTGGATGACCAATGACGTCTCTTCCATCCTTAGTAATTACTTGTATTTCCACATTTCTTTATTTCTGCCCATTATTATCAGAATCATTTTGGGTTTAGTAGTATTTCTACCTCCCTTTCATCATTTAATGAAGGGAGGCATTTCTCCTCTGAGGAGTCTTTGCAGAGATATGGATGATTACGAGTTGCTGCTCTACTTTCTGCAGAATTTGCTTTCTCCCGACCTGAAATAGAGAGAATATCCACCAGAGTACAGAACTGGCCTCCCTAAGATGGTGTCTTTTGGGTTCATTGGCTGTGGTCAGCTCTGTCCCTGTGGTTCCAGTGTTGAGTTTCCTTGAGGCTTTGCAGAACAGGCAGACTGAATGTGGTGTGGAACTGCTACTGCTGCTGCTGAAGGAGAGGCAGAAGTGGGGTAAGATCTGGAATGATTCCCTGGAGAACCTGGCTGCTCCCCCCATGTGAAAGGGGAGAAGAGACTTCCAGGTGGTACCAACTTAACAGCTGCCCTTTTGACAGGCTCCTCATCCCTTTAGCCCAAAAGCAGACCATGTCTGTGTGTTTGGAGACCCTTCCCCTTGGAAATAACACCACTATGGCACGGGCAGCCATTCCACCTGTGGCAGCCCACTGTCCTGACCTGCCAGGGCTGCAGCAGGTATCACCCTGCACTCTCACTGGGATGGCTGGCTACCATGGGCTATGGCTCCATGGTCATGTTGGTTTGGATCTCTGTTTGGTGTGAAAACTCATGCAAGAAGGGCAAATGACAACAGACAAACCCAAACTTACTTTAGTGATACCACACATACATTCATTGCTTGTCACTATCCTGAAGCTGATGTCGACAGACTCTCGTCTACTTGATTTTGCTTGATTTTTTTTTCAGCTTTAGGCAAGTGGTGTTCTCAAAGAAGCAAGATTATGTACTGCTGGTGAACACTGTAGCTGTTAGCCTATAGCAAGTAAATGATCATAACCACTTGCATCTACATTGACTGACATTGTTTTGTTCACATGTAATATGGCTTTATCCCCAAGTCTTGTACTTTTTGATAGACAAATCAGTAACATTACTGATTTCACTGTCTAGAAAGAGACCATTGGCCTAAAGGTAAAGGCGAACAGATTTTGGTATTGTGCAAGCCCTAGTTGTTGCTGATACTTCATGATATTGTAGTGTATGATGTTGTTTATATGGGAAAAGCCAGAAAATGACATTTGAAAGGATGCTTACATAATAATTGGTGGCTGATAGACTGGTAGATGATATCTCAAAAAAAATACTCTTTCCTTTAAGTAGTGTGCACTTTAATACCTCTGACTTTACATGCCAGAGTCTAGTTGATCTTTTAATACATCCCATGGATATTATAAATGCTTAGAAATATTAGTAGTTTCCAAAAAAAAATAAAAAAAGCCCTGAAAAGACACTGCAGTTTAGTCGTAGTGACACAGATCTTAGCACGGTCTAATTTTTCCAGTGTCTTAGCTGGACCCTAAGGGCTGGTGGCAAACTTACTCTGGGGACCAAGGGACACAGAGCCCCACCATGTGCACAGATGGGTGCATGATAAAAGCCACTTGGGAAAGGGCAGGCTGTGCTACAGGCTGTTCTCCCACCATTGCTGCTGTTACAGAAAAGGGATCAAATACAGAGGAATAGAAAACCCTTGATATTAGGCATGGGGCAGTACAGCTCGTATGCAAGATAGAATGCTTAGAGAAATTTTTTTCTTAAGTGCATTTGTAGTTACCACTGTGATCAATTTAGGATTGATGTTTGTAACCAGAAATACCATCCAGGACATATTAACTACACTGAATTGGTTTCTGAGTTTACTGAAGCTGTGAGCACAAGGTAGCACACACAGGCTAGGGATGTAAAAAGCTTGCACAATTACAAGGCCTTAAACTAATAATAATGCTTCAGTTCTGCTTTCTCCTCAGATGTATCAGGGGCCACCAAGGAGATACCAAAATGATGCGAATTGAGGTAATTCAAAGAAATTTGCTTTAAAATGCCATAACTTAAAGACTGCAGTATTATTGCCAATGAGAATCATATGAGATACTAACATGCACATTTATGCGAAAATCAGCCAGTTGCGTTTACAACAAAGCAGAGTAAACTAAATCCATACCAAAAGGGATTTGTTAGCAACTTTAGATTTTGTTTAAATTTCCCCATAGGACATCTGAACCATATGTGGAAATAAAATCCATGCATAAAACTGCATATTCCTGTGCAGTTTATTAGATACTTGACATCTCAATCAACATACTAATGTACTTCCTGAGACAACTCTTAAGCATCTGCAAATCTTTCCTTTTGATTGCTTTTTTTCTCTTCCTGTGAAAGAAATCTTCCTCTTCTGACTGTTCTCATGACCTTGTAACCCTCCCTACCTGCCCTTGTCTCAGTGCTGGCTAAGCTCAGTCCTATCTTCCTGGAAATGTAGTGACTCGGAAATTTGTCTTTTGATGTCCTTACACTGGGAGTGTCCAGCTTCTCAGGAGAATCTCCTATCGCTTTGAACTCTGTGATTTACAAGACTGGATGTGTCAAGTATACAAAAAATATTTTAGAATATTTGAAGAGCTTTTTCAAGTCTTTATGCAGAGGTTAGGTTTTTTGTTTTGGTCAGAATTGTGCCATTGGACTTATATTAACCAAAAAAAGTCTACAATCTGGCTTGAGGTGTCCCTGGGTACATAAATGTTAATAAATTAGGTAGAGCGTCTGCTCTTTGTTCCCTGAGGGGAAGTGGCAAGCTCTGAGCTGTACTTCTGTAGCAGAAGTTGCTTTCCTCCTTCCTCCTGGGCAGAGTGACTACATCTATTCTGTCTTCTGGAAACAGATCCTGGCCTGCGTATCACACAAACTGTGCTTGGGGGTTGTCCAGGAAAGTGCCGCTTGGCATGGGTCAGATCCATGCTGGGGAATGTGTTACTCCATCTACTCAGTTAAATAGCAGGATGATCACAGGCCAATGCTCTGTCTGCCACCCTGCTTTGTTTGCTAGAATAGGCATAGACCCCAGATCCCATCAGTAGGCATTTCCAGGAAGCTATTCAGAGCATCTTGTCTCAACAGCTTGCTGGAGGAGCTGGATAGAGAGATGTAGTATTTATAGGGGGAGTAAAAGCCTAACCCTGTCAGGGACTGGCACTGCTCCTCCAGCTCACCTGCCTTGGGGTTTGCAGAGAAGCATGCAGGAATCTTGTACAGCAAGGTGGAGGTTTTGCCACCTGTCTTTTGGGGTGGTGATGCACGTGATCACTGTGCTAACAGGTAGACAAAAAACCCCTTTGTATTATGCCATCATGTTTTCCTTATATATCTTCCTCCCTCTCCGCTCTCACTCTCTCTCTCCTTCCATCTGTCTCTAGACATCTCCTACAAGGGCTGGAGCAGCACAGATTTTGAATACTGACAGTTCCCAATAATGCAGAATATCAGGAATTTGCTCAGACCCATTGGTAAAATACATCCTCTCCCTGCCAAGGTAGCCACACACTAAAAAGAAGATGACAAAGAGAGCTATTCAGAAAAATCTCCTAAATGTAACAAAGCTTTTCATTTGCCCCCACTGGATCTCAGAAAGACTCCACAAGCTGTGCTAACTCAGCACAAACACTAATGAGCAGCTGATGAAGACTGCTGTCCCCAGAGAGCTCAGATCCTCAAGTCTAAGCAAATGCCAATCCTACCAGTACAGTGAAGGCAACCAAAACATCACGATCACAAGCAAACACAGAGTCAGGCAACTGGGCTAAGGCATCCTAAGTCCATCTGTCCTTCAGCTCTCACCTAGCTTTGGCTCTTTTCTCTTTCCAGCGTCTCTCCGTCTCCATGCATCAGGGCCCTTTGCTTTGTTACTTCTGTCTGCCCCTGGGGCATGGAGACAGAGCCTTTGCTCTGCTGCTCCATCACAGCCCAAAGAGCTTGGACACCTGAGCTCTAAGTGCTCTGAGCCAAAAAGATCCTTCAAGATACAACAGTTGCTCAGGCACACCTGAATAGCAACTGAGCTACACCAGAGTAGCAACTTTGGTGTATTGGTCCAGAGGCAGAATGTAATGTGAAGACAGAGCAAAACTGACTCTACGAGAGTTACTTGTAACTTTAGGCAGCATGGGAAAGATCCAGCTTCACACAAAATATGTGTGTATGTCAGCAGTATTTTTCCACACTCTTTCCCTAGTACTTTAGTTTAAATCAGAATATCTGAGGACCTCATAGGGTCCTTACTCAGCCTGTCCCCTCATCCCCATCCCCACCTTGCTAGCTCTGAACCACTGCATTTGGTTGGATGTTGAAAGCAAAGAAGAGGAGAGAAAAGAGAAAATTTGTGTTCTGTAGCAGTCAGGTAAAACCTTATAAAATGAAGGCCATGTTACCTTTGTAAAATCATTGGTCAGGTCTGTTACTTCGGCTAGAACAGGACCGTGGGAAGGAGGCACAGCTGAGTTACTGTTAGAGAAACGTGCTGTGCGTTTACTGTGTGTTCACCCAGTGGTGTGTGCTGATTGGTTAAGTCAAGTCTGTTGTGCCTTAAAACGATGTAAACTCTAAAACTCTATAAAAGAGACTGTGGTATTAAAGACAGCACTTTCTTTTCCTCTCGAATGGAGTTGGTGTAATTTCAGCGTGTCGCGTCCCTCTCAACTGTGACAGTGTTCCCCAGCGGGTGTCGGGAGGCCATCCCTGCAGCAGGGAGATCTCTGGGGATTACTCCGAGCTGGAGGGGAAAGAGCCCCGTTAGTCGCTTGATACAGGAGGACAGAGATGCGAGTGCTGGGTCTGTGCGGGAGCAGACGGGCCAGGCGAGGCTCGGCGCTGGAGCCGCCGCTGAGCGCAGGTGGTGCTCGGCCCTCGCCCAGACAGGGCTTGGCTCCGGCTGCGGCTCCGTCCGCCCGGCCCTGGAGAGAGCCAGCGCCGGGCTGTGCCTGGAGCAGCACAGCCGGCCACCCGCGGCACCGACAGACTGCAGCCGACTGGAGCCCGGGCTTCCTCACATCGGCTTTCCCAGCAGTCCCGCTGGTCTCAGATACCGGTGGGCTCTGGGGGGGCCTCGCTGGCCAAAAGGGGCCCTGGTGAGAGGAGGGTTTTTCAAGAGCTTGAACAGACTGTGCCGGCTGAGCATCCCTCCCACGGTCTTCTGGTGTCTGAGTAAAAAGCAGCTGCCTAGCAAATAACTTACAAATGTTAGCCCTAATTGAACTCCTGGCAGTAAGGTAAGCTGCTGCAGGTGTTGAATTTTTAGAAGAAAACTAGCAAGGTTAATTTCAACTGTTTTTCCAGACAAACAATAAACATGGATAATAATTCAAACGTTTCAGTGAGCTAGACCAGTACATCAGAATGGCTCACAGGCATACAAAGCAGTGGTGCTGATGGACGACATCATCTCTGTTTTTGGTTTGGAGGCAGTACTAGGAGGCTGTGTTGCTGAAGCAGAAGAACATACATGTCTGTTGGCACTGCTATCACACCCCCTGACAGACAGGGATGCTTCATAGTGACAATTAGAAAAGGAGAGATTAGTAAAAATAACTGTATTGTTGTTCTTCAAACTTCTAGAATGGACTGATTAAAAAAAAATTTTTGTTTGAAGATACTGTAATATATTTTTTGCAATTTTGCAAAATTTTTTAAAATTTTTTTTATTTTTTTTTTTTTTTTTGCAATTGCAAATTTTTATTGCAATTTTGTTCAGGAAAAATAAGCAGTTTATCAGGTCTTCTTCATCATGTTCACAACTAGCTGAGGAAATAAGGAGGAGAAAATAACAAATCTTACAAATATTTCTGGATTTTCAAGAGGTTAGGAGTTTTTTTCAGTATCCATTCATTATGAAATTTGAAAAAGGAAAAAGATATGTACATATACATGTGACTGTAAGCACATCTAGCTAAGATAAATCTTAGCTATATATTTGTTCATATATGTTTATGAATGGTATATAATCGATGCCTTTAATAAGAAGGAACAAACCAAATGAAATTACTTAGGAAGCATGCAAGCTGTGAAATTTGTCCATTGATGTTAAAAACTTGCCTATTGCTTTACAAAATGTCTGCATGAATGCCTGCAGCGACGTGGTCCTTGGTCCATTCATGGTCCCTCTGCACTGCCTAGTCCTGCTGCATGGGCAGAGCAGCAGTGGGGCTTGGTGGTTGGAGACCAGGCTGGAACCTCAGCTCAGCTCAGCTCAGCTCAGCTCAGCTCAGCTCAGCCTCTCTTCTGCTGTCTGACATCAGCCCTTCTACTTGTTCTTCCAGTGGGAGTGGAACATTCACAGTATCTCCTTTTAGACGTTAGATAATTTGGGCACTGGACTGCGTTCTGGGGAATTTCACCTCCTTCTTTATTAGCCAGATATGAATCATGGAATCATGTCATTTGGAAAAAACTTCAAAGATCATTGAGTCTAACCACTAACCCAGCACTGCCAAGTCCACCACTAAACCAAGTCCCCAGGTGCCACATGTGCACATCTTTTAAATACCTCCAGGGATAGTGATTCTATCACTGTCCTGGGCAGCCTGTTCCAATGCTTGACAGCCCTTTCCATGAAGAAATTTTTTCCTAATATCCAATCTAAACCTCCCCTGGCACAACCTGAGGCCATTTCCTCTGGTTCCTTTGCTTGCTGTCTGGGAGAAGAGACCAACCCCCACCTGGCTACAACCTCCTTTTAGGTGGTTGTAGAGAGCAATGAGGTCACCTGGAGCCTCCTTTCCTCCAGGCTAAACAACCCCAGCTCCCTCAGCCAAGGACTTGTGCTCCAGCCCCTTCACCAGCTCCGCTGCCATTCTCTGGACATGTTCCAGAACCTCAGTGTCTTTCTTGGAGTGAGGGGCCCAGAACTGGACACCGGATTCGAGGTGTGGCCAGTGCTGAGTACAGGGTTACAATCAGGGATCTCATCCTGCTGGCCACACTATTGCTGATAGAAGCCATATTTTTGATATAAAGGCTAGACCTGAAATGATGAGATTGGAAATTATTGTTTCAGGGCATAAAATCCAAAACTTTATATTTTATGTCATAAATGCAAGAAGCACATGGCTATTGCAAATATGAAGAAGAAATGTCTATTTATCTAACTTACCATAGTCAAATTTTGAAAGGGCACCACTGAATAAAAGCCCATGGGAGGGAGAAATAGAACACACAAACCCTGACAAGAAAGGCATGATATGTCTGAGCAAACCAATGGAGATGCTAAAACTCAGAAGCCCCACAGACATCTGCTAACTCGAACATGCAACTGGCAGCTATCACCAAGCTGTGCTCTCATGTGGTTCTTGGCTGTTGCTTGCCCGTATTTTCTAATTCCAGCATGTCTCCTTGGTGTTACTCCTACATGAACTGGCAGTGTTGTCAGAGGAAATCATGTCAGTGCACTGCAGACCATTTTTTGCCTTGTGAAGAAGTTAATTTGATGGATCTTGATGTTTAAAATAAAAACGCAAGTTCCATCTACACAGAGCTTTTTTATTTTGTACTGGGAACACTGAAACCATGAGAAGGAATTTTCTTCCAGACATGAAAAAGAAATCAAGCAGGAGGAAGATGCTTCCTTTCACTGTAGGGTTATAAGGTTCACAAGCAAGTGCAATGGATACTCACAAGGTTCAGGGGGAACAGTACTAAAATGTTAACTTTCTTCTGCAGTCGTAGAAACCAGAGTGATAAAAAAAGCAGATTGGCAAATCTGACCTGGTCTTGGACTCACTCGGACTCTCAGTAGAAAGCTGAAGTGGGGTATAATTAATTATCAGGGCTAAACAAACTCTTGCAGTCTGCTAATGACATGGATTATATGGTTACCCTCTCCCCCCATTCCCATGTGGTGGATAGAAGTACCTCTTTTTGTACCATCCTATAGCCAAACCATCATGCACCTGGTTCCTTTTCTGAAACAAAGTCCACTGAAAAGACTGTAAAAATCCTGAATGAGTACTACTCATGTCTTTTAGACGCATTCATGAAATCCCCTTCTCGTGGATTGACCTTTGCTATATGTTTTGGACTATTGGACAGATGCATTTTTTGTATAGTTTTCACTACCTTTATATCAAAGGACTTATTTCACAGCACTGATAAAAATCCCCTCTCACTTCCCATGAAACAAACCCCTAAAACTGAAACCTGCAAAACAGCAATCCCTTTGCTATTGTTCTTTAAACATTGGTCTCCTGGAACTCATCTTACCTCAGGGCTTACTTTGGAGATGAAAAAGAACACCAAGACATCTTGAGAAATACCCACACTGTTCAGAACAGAAGATTCAAATGCAGCAGTGTAATTAAGTGTCTCAAAAACCGTGACCTGTGAGGCAGTCTCCAACCCTGAGCCTGTAGCTCTGCCCTTTGGACATGTCTCTGCACCATTCATGAAATGCATAGCATCAAGATGCAATTCTGGGAGGATGTAGCTGTATTAATATGTGAGAAAAACAGGAGAAGCTTGTAGGGCATCCTCCAGGAATCCCACAGCCAAAACATGTTTTGATAAGGTGCAGTGCTCTAATAAATACACCAAGCACTCATGATAACTATGTTATTCAGAACTCCCAGGTATTATTTTCTGTAAAATGTTTGCCTTGTGAATAGGATTGAACCCAACTGTGCTTCATGGTCTTCAGTGGGGTCAAATAATTGTAAAAAATATACTGCATCAAGACAATCTTCTCCATTTTGTTGCTTTCTTTCCGTTTTTCCTCTAGCTAACTCCCTCTTCAAATACAGAGATAGCAAATTAACTAAGTGATTAAATGAAAGATCATCCTATTGCAGACAAATAATGCTCTATGAAACTTCTTCAGTCTGCAAATCACAGCCTTCCCTCTAGCAAGTGTTTTGTGCAATGTACAGCCACTCAATCTGATTATATGTGACTTTGAGCAGTGGGTGGTTTTGTGCTTGTCTTTTTGTGTAAAGGTAAATGTCAGCAAAATGAGCAGAGCTTTGGGTATTACTTATGTATTTGATGAAGCCCTTACACTCTCTCTACCAAGTATACTGTAAGTGCTTGACTAGATTTATCAACTGCTTTATAAGGAGCAGCAAGAAACCCAGATTAAAGGTTGCTAAGTTACAAACCAGATAAGGCATAGGCATATTTCCAAATTTATATAAGCACCATGCCTAAATTAAAAAGAAGTGTGAGAAGCAGTTCAAGCTCAAGAATAGGTTAACGTGCAAGACGGATTTTTTTCTCCATTTCTCTGCATGGTTTTACTTCCAGCAATATTTCAAAGGGGTATTACAGCATTCAGAACCTATTACAACATGCCAACTATGAGAGAAGTAATGCCTAATACCCAGCATGGGGGCTTTTTAATGATAATACAAATATTATGCAGCATTTCCCTCCCCAAGTCAAGCCATGCTTGCCTTGAATACAATCCTCCTACAAACACAAACATGTACATCCTGGGTGTACAGGCCCTTGTTACAATGGGGACAAAGTAGAACTGTATTCACTGACAGATAACACAGACATTAATCCGACGACTGAAGAAATGGGATTTTGAACTGTGCAAATTCCAGTTCAAAGGAGGGATCTTTCTCAGTACAGATGTCTTTGTTATCAGCCCCTGTTTAACTAATAAATGGTTTATTAAAAATGGTATGGCTGTGAGTGGCTTACATAGATATTACTGGGTTTGGAGTGGTCCAAAATTACGGCTTACTGTGCTGGAAGAGCTGTTAGGAGATGCTTGTGTTCACCACATGGGGAAGCAGCACGCAGAAAGATGGAGCTCTTCTAGAGGCAAGACTTTTTCTACTTTAGTTCCCAGGCTTTATTTTGCTCTCATATTATTAGTAGGCATCATCACAGGTGGCTGTGTTCTGAGGGCCCTGTGTTTTCTAGCAAGGGAAATGCAGCTGGAATCTTGAGCACTCAGACTGGAGGTGAGGCCACTGGGTGTGGGGTACCTCGTGGGTGGCAGGGGCTCCCAGCTGTGAGCCCAGCTCCCCTGGGAAAACGTGTGCTGCAGAGTCCTGCTGCAGGAGAGAACAAACTGACTACTTTAAAATATCTCATGGAGAAATAACTATATTTTGCAGGCCAGCTTTTGCCTTCAGAAAGGCTAACCTGAGACATTTATCAGATTATTATCTCCCCATATCTAGATTTTCTAAAGAAAAAAAATTATGAAGAAAGAAAACTTAAATTGAATTCCACCTACATATTGCATGATGGCTATGTAGGGGCTGGATAGCTGGGGTACAGAAGCACATTGCCCATATGCCTTTTTCTCATGCCCTGCCCCTTATGTGGGTGCAGAGTCTAGCAAAACCAGGCAAAGTTATGCTACACCATATTGATGCCTTCAGGGAATTTCCAGGAAGAAGGTCAACTAGGGCCTTCTGGCTTCATTCTGGTAGTTAAAAACAGAATAAACACCTGACTCCCAGACCGTGGACACCATTCAGTCTGGCTTTATCATCCCTTGGAGCTCTGCAACCTAATGTCTTAATAAAGTAGAATGATGTTGCTCTGTACTTTCCTCTTTTTTTTCTTTTTTAAAGGACTGTTTTCACTTACATGAAAGAACAACAAAATTCAACCTGATTCCTATCCTTCTATTTAATTACCAGCCCTTCTGTTTCCAAGCAGTTTTAAGGTAAGGATAATTATTATGAAAGGAGTTAGGAAGCAGGAAATAGCATTTTTTTTAGTTAGGAGACAAAAAGTGCTCTGAAAGCCTTGCCAGGCCAGACGGCAAAACATACCCTAATGTTGCTCAGTTATAACAAGAAAAATAGTAGTATGGCCCTAGATCTAATGGAAGTTCAGGGCACTACTTAGCCCATGAGATGTCTGTGCTCCTGTCTGGTAGCCAGACAAAGAGTATCAGAGACAAAAGTCCTGTGTTTTGAGCACTGATTAAAGTCCAGCCTTGTCAGAGGTACTAAATTTATGTTACCTTTCAGCTGCTGCAACAAAATGCTCATTAGAAACAGTGTGCTTTAATTTGGAATCCTTTTTGCAGTTGTACATTTTTCCTTCTATTTAGCAATCAATTTCATCTTTGGAAAGAAGGACTTCCCACCATTGTTTTATTTTCTTTGTCATGGAGCTTTTCTCCCTTCTTAGCTTGGAGCCCTAGACAAAATGATACCAGGTGGTTCCTCCGCTGGTGGTTCCTTCGCCACTGGCAGGACAATCCATCTGTGCCAGCTGTTCCATACAAGACACTTGCTCCTTGCAGCTCTGAGTAAAGCCAGAGCACATCCTTAGAGCTGCAGTCAAACTGATATTGTTTGGTAATCACTGCTATGAGGGTATTTTTGTAGACATGTTCTACATTTTCCTACTGTTTCTTGCTCTAGGCAAGATACCACCCTGAGAACATCCAGTAGAAATGAATCCTGCTGCAAGATAAAGTTTTGGACTGAGTGTTTGAGTCATTGGCCTTATAGTTCAGTGCTCTGTTTTTAGTTTGTGTATTTGCTGAGCTGACAATTTAATCTCTCCCAGCCTGTCAGCTCTTGCCTGTAAAATCCTTCAATCTGTGTTCCTGGAGAGCTCAGTCATCCCAAAAACCAGTGCCACTGTTTTGATCATTTCAACCCTCTTTTGCACGTCTGCAGTGGTGAACAGATGAGAGAGCAGCCTGAAGAATGATTTTAAAGGGCTTTTCTATAGTCATCCTTCAATTTTATTACATTACCTGAGTTTGGTTCTCTCATTTTAGGAAGGGAATAATAGGGCATTAACCATTATACCCATTCTTAACCAAGTCACTGAAAATTCCTTCAGGAATATCAGGAAATTAAATTCTGAAGTTTCTATTTCATAGTGTCATAGAATCATAGAATCATTTAGTTTGGAAGATGCCTCCAGGGTCGGCGACTCCAAACATTAGCCCAGCACTGCTAAGTCCACCACTAAATCATGGCTCAAGATTTTAAACACCTCTAGGGACGGTGATTCAACCACTTCCCTGGGAAGCCTGTTCCAGTGCTTGATAGCTCTTGTGGTGAAGAAATTTTTCCTAATGTTCAATCTAAACCTCCCCTTAAGGCCATTTCCTCTTGTCCTATTGCTTGTTCTATTTGCAATTCTCACTCATCCCTTCTAAAATAACCCAGAAGCTTTTAAACTTCCCAAGGAGCAGCATATCAAAGTGTTAAAACAACAGTGGTCTTTAAAGCTCTTCCCTTACATATCCATCTTCTCTTTCCTTCTCCTTTTCTCCTAGCAAAAACCAAGGCTCTGTGAAAGATGAAATCCCATGGGAAAGCTGCAGCAGGGATTATGACATCAAATTTAATGGGGTAGTCACTGCCACTTTTGAAGTGAGGTCTGCACTACAGGTTTTGTAAATCCTATAAGGACCGAGGTCATTTGTGGCTGGATTGATTTTGCGTAACTGTGCTTGTCTAACTCAAATTTGATGCACAAGGTTCAGCCTCCCAGGGTCCTTCCTAATTCACAGGCTTCCTGCTGAGTCAGCCATCCTGCAGGTTGCCTTCCTTTTCCATTGATTGGGTAGCAAACAACCTGAGAAGAGATTTGCCATTTTTAGAGAGTTAAGTTTAGAAGAGATGAATCACACCTCACTACTGTGGTGCCTTCTTGCTGTCGTTAGTCCTCTACAAGTTGAATCCCTGCAGCCCTTAACTTACCCCTGTAACTTAAGTGGCTTTTATGAGGTTCCCTGCAGGAATCTCTCCTCGCTGTCAAAACTCAGGTGCGTGAGTCATGTCCAATGTTACCCAATTTAGGCTAAATACAAATGTATGTTTATGGAACAAGAGCAATACTTCACACCCAAAGCCTCCTATCTGAATATATTCCTATTGAGATTTTATTTATTATTTACAATACCTTCAGAAAATCTCACAGTAGTTTGTAAATTACATTGGAGATTACAGCATGGGTATTCTAACCCAAACACTGTGATTTACAGAGAGTTTGGAACTCATTAGGGAAAAAAGAGCTAAATGGAACATGAGAACAAGCTCCACAACTAAGGAAAAGGAGCAGGAATTAATGTAAATCTTTCCAGCATTATCTGTGATAAAGCTGCAGAGATGTAGAACAGTTCTATTTCACTTTTATGAGATTTTATTCACCAGCAGTGGAAGTAACAGCAGTGTTTTTGGAGACACATGAGAAATTCCAAAAGACCTTATTTTTGAAGGAACCCAAAGCAGCAAATTCAAACCAGTACAAGCTATGGCAAAAAAAAGATATACACTGTCTGAGACCCATGGAGCTATAGATTTTTTTTAGACTAGTTGTAAATGGGGGAGAGAAATTTGCACTGTATATTTCTATTCTGTCTAATTTTCTACTTAAGGTACATTGTCATACTCATCCTAGATTTATGATGTTTCTGTTGAAAACAAAGAAGCCACATGCAGAGAGACAGACACCCCCCACACCCAGAAATGCTCCCCACAGCCACGGCATGGGAGCTGCAGCCTACCAGCAGTTCCCTGGGGGGGCTTTAATGGGGATGTGCTGAGATTGATGCTGTATCTGCAGCACGTATCCATTTGTGGAGAATCCATACATAATCAGGCCAGCAGGGACATCAGAAAGCCAAAACCACCACGCAGCATCTCCATAACAATATCTAAGCCTGTGATGGTTGCTAATATAATTCTGCTGATGGAGAATCACAAGGGTTCCGGACCAGTGGGGAATCTGGGATAACTGGAAGTTAAAAATAAATTAATCATTCAAACATGAGAGATTTAAACCAAGTTTATGTGAGGAATACAAGGTTGAAAAGAGTCTGTTAAGTAACAGACAGATTTAGTCAAAGGTTGAAATTCATCCTAGAAATAAAACCCCCTGGTAATACGCACTAGCTTGGCCAGCAACAATGATGCTGATGAAGCAAACAGATAAGAGAGTGAAAAAATCCAGGCCCTCTGGTGCTCAGTTGCCTCTTGTTGTCCTGGTTCAGAGCCGTCCCATCTCCTTGTCTCTATTTAATTACAGCAGTAAATGGCAGCGCCTGTCAGCTGGAGGCTTTGCATTCGGCAACCACGTCCCTCCGGCTGCCGAGTCGATCTGACGGATGAGGAGAGTGCTTTGGCTCTTGCAGTCCTTTAGCTGCAGCCTCCATAGACCTGTGGTGCGATGCAGAAGTGATAGGATCTGTTCCTGTGTCAGGGCTTTGGAGGAGCAGCCTGTAACTGAGCACTTGCTGCTCCTTGTGTGCCCATCCTCTGAGTAAACCCTTTACCATCCCTTGCAGTTTACAATCAGTCTGCTTTTTTTTTTTTTTTTAACTGCTTGTAACATTATCCCTGGTAAAGGAAACTTTAAATAATGTTTTTTACCTCTGGTGGTTTTTTTCTTTTTTGTTTTTTTTTTTGTTTTTTTTTGTTGAATATATTTTGCAAACAATGTAGATTGCTGTACTCCAGGGAAGGGTAGTTATGGGAGAGGAGTAGGGGATTTGTGCATTGTTTTAAGAGGGAAAAGGAGGTTGTAAGCAGTATCACAGAAAAACAAATAACTGCAACTCTTTAGTTACTATTGGCAAAAAAGACTAGGAAACCATCTCTGAGCTGGGGAAGTACCATTCATGGGTTCATTGAATAAATAAATATTTTTTTTTCTGAATATATTCAGTAACACTGGCCAGCTGCTGATGTCCAAGTAAAAGCGATACAGATAGAAACAAGCTCTGATCATTTTATTTTTCATGTAGAGCTGTCATGCATCAAAGAAGTTCATATTCACCAATGAAGTCTCCTGACACCAGAGTGGGCAAATGAGCATTACATAGCAGATGGGTAAAATGAGACTTAAAAAGGCTGAACAGAAGTGGCCTCCCTGGAAATACAGCTCAGCAACCTCCTGCTCAGATAAGTACCCTCAGTCTCTTTCTCCATCCTCCCCTTTGCAGCCACAACACATCTGTGACATGCCACACATCTTGTGTGAACATAATCCTGGGGGACTGCAGCAGGACTGGAGCATCAGACATGGGATCTGTCACCATTGCCCCCATGCTATGCTGTGGGAGCATGATGCTAAGCCTTCCACCTCTGGGAACTGATGCCTATGAGATGTTCATTGGAAGCAAAAGTAGCCAGAATTATCCTGCAAGAAATGCTGGGAATCCCATTGAACTCTGTGTCACACCACACACACCACTGCCTCACGCCTTAGCTGTTGGGATATTTTTATTCCAACTGAATGCAACCAGCTATAAACATTTAGGGTTAATGTCTAAGATAACCTCTTCAGACAACTCCACTCTGGCAGTCACCCAGACAGAGGAGGCAGTAACTGGTAGAGGGGATGTTTCACCACCGAATGAGCTCAGGATGTTGCAGGATTTTTAAAGGAAGCCAATTCTTTGCTCTCACAGCAACCCTTTGAAAAATGACAGTAAGAATCAAGCCTCTTTCACAGAGAAACCCTCTAGTGCACTTGAAATTGAAATTTTGAAATGAACATCAGCAAAAACCATCTACCTGAAAAATGTTGTTTCACTTGATGTGCACTAGAAATATGGAGAAGCCAATTTCATTGGCAGTAAGGTATGTTCTTTCCTCTGGCTTTAACACCAAACTTCTCAATCTTAGAAATTATTTCAGACCTTTGACTCAGTGTTAGAGAAAATATTTAGTTTTGTGCACAAACCTGACAGAGGGCCAAAATCTTTCTCTTATAAAATGCAGAAATTTCTGGAGTTACTCCAAGGATGCATTTAGTCCCTTCTGTTCAAAATTTAGGACCTGCTGTTTTTCTAACAGTGCAGGTAATTGCTACAGCTGGAGCAAGGCTGTATCTCATCATCTCCAACCTCAGCCCCTCCTACTGTTCTCTCTTCCCACAGCAGAAACACAGTGAATCCCTCAGAGCATGCCAAGGGATGGATCCAGTGCTAAATCCTCGCCCAGTAGTAGCTGACTGGGGATATCTCTGCAACCTGCAGCACATTCCACACTGGTTTCCCTGCAGCAAAGAAGGGTCAAGACCTCACCCATATGGGTGGCTTGAGGAAATCCTGCAGATTTCAAGGTGCCTGCAGATATTCCCTCCCTTTCACGAGCCCTGAGTAGCAAAGACAAACCCTCCTGCAGTGGAGTCAGTTTGAGGGCTTTTTCTTCCACTTGTCTGCCACTGAGACCCTGGTGTGGCTCCTGTCTCCCCATCACAGGTTGCTGATTTGGCCATAGGATGAAAAGCAGCTAAAGGCAAGAGACACCTTCCAAACATAACAAGGTAAAAGCCTCTGCCCTGGAGAACTTTGGAAGAAAGAGACGGAAAAAAGGCACTAAGGAGATTGTATTCGCTTCTTTTTACAGCTGGAGACCTGAAGCTCAGAGCTGAGATCTCCACAGTGATGATTTATGCAAGACCACGAGCTCACTCAGATCCACGGTGGGGTATGAGGCAGACTCCTCCACTGAGCCCAACTGCAGCATCTCCATCACGTGGGGTGGTACAAGCCAAACCCCTCTGTCAAGTCCTGCTGTAGCTACACCAGTGTAGCTCTAAAGTCTTCTCAAATGGGAGAAAAATCATCATTTGTGCATGGAGATGGGATATTTCTCAGCTTTCAAGCTTCCTAGCTGTAATAATTCCTTGAGAAACAGGTGTGAAAAGGACAGGATCAAGAGGTGAATTGTCGAGCACTGTGCTAAGAACAAATTGGCTGGCTTTCTCTTACACCATTCTGCTGCTGTACAGATGCACATGCTCACTCATAAACCCAAATGTCAACAGATTATACTTCTTTCCAGACAGGATCATCTATGAATATATATAACTCTATCTTGAATTAGGAAAATCCATCAGTTTTTCTTCTTCCTGTAGGTACCCACATACATATGCACAAGTCTGTGCAGACATGCAGCTGTGGTGCAGTACACTACAAACAAAATGTGGAAGTGTAATTACTAAGCCTAAAACAGAGCAGACTCAAGAGATGCATACCAGCAACTCCCCAAATTCCAACACCTCCATGGCTGTATATATCCATCCCATAAATTTTCAGACTTACTGTTGCAAATCATTTCAATTTGCAATCTTTCCCTTAAACTGATTTTAGATTAATCTTATTTCTTCTTATTAGATGCATGTTTCATGCAGAGTGTAAACCAATAATCCGCTTGTAAAGCTTACTGGCGTTGGCTCATCAAAGTGGCAGGCAGAGAGTTGCAGTTAATGGCAATAACAGAGAGAGCCTGCTTGCTGGGTGGCAGCACCTCGGCGTTTTTCCTGCCTCCCTGCTCGTGGGACTGAAATCCGTGAATTTCAAAGCTGCTTGTGTCTTCATAGTCATTATGGATGTATCTGTCTGCCAGCAGCAATTAATGACAACTGTAACTTTTAAAGAAGAGAAATGTCAGCTCCACCTGGAATGCCTGGAAAGAGAAAAGCCTGTGGACTTGTGTTCTGCAGCATGGCAACCCCCGTTGCCACAACCAAGACACAAACTGACCTTCTATAATTTTCATTTCTACCTATTATGATTGTTTTCTCATTAGTATGTGTTGGAATACATGGATTTTGGTGTTTGAAGGATTTTTCCAGTTGTTTCACCTCCTAATGGTTGGCAGGGCAGCAGTGGCCCCTAACTGCACATTGGGAAGCGTTATTGTTCAGTCTGCTTTGCCCCAGTTCCAAAAAGTCCTTGTCTTCCCCAGAACCATTGGGACTATGCAAATAACAGGAGTCATTTTGACCATACGAAAGATGAAGTCTGGCCTTGCCTTATTCATTTACCTTACATTAAAAAAAATTACTTATATGAACCGTTTATTATCAAGCTGCCTAAAATTCTTCATAATTTTTAAATGAAATGCAAGAGGAAAGATTTCCTAATAACACCATGCTTCAATTTTTCTAACAGAAAGCCCAAGCTAGAAAATTGTCCTGTGTCTGTTTCCCAGTCATGTGTGGGTATTTTTCCTGGAAAGGTGTAGTGTTCAGCTATAAACTTTGGTATTTAGCCTGCAAAAACATAGTATAGATCAGTCATTTCACACTGGTCTTCTAATACTGTCTGATATTTTCAAGCACATGTTTTAAAATTCATGCAAAGACCTTGCAAGTAGTTTTGCTCGTCTCCTTCTCTCTGGAAGATTCTGGAATGGACCTGCGAAACAAAGCCCTGATCTTGTATTGATGAATCTGGAAATGAAGATGCAAAATATTCTGTTTGGCTGAAGGGATATGAGGACATCAGAGACACAATACAAATAACATCAAATACAGAATATGCGACCTATTCAAATGAAAATTTTCCTTTTTTTGAGAGCTCCAGTGTCCTGAATGAATAAGAAGCAGCCTTTTTCCTACTCTGAACTCTCTTAATGGCCATTTTAATTACTGCCTACTCAAGTTTAAAGCCAGCAGTTTAGTTACTAAATGCCAATATTTATGGAAGCCCAGCATACATAAGTGATAATGACACAATTCAATTTTTATGGTGAGCAGATTTTTTGTAACTTCCAACACTGAGTAATCACAGTACTCTCTGTATTGCCACTAATTTCAGAGGACAATGAGCAAGATTTCCTTTAAATTTAAAATCCAGAGACTATTCACCCTTTACCCTCTCGGTGACTTTGGACCCAGCATGTAGTAGCAGCAAGAAAGAAGTATGATTTCTTATCCCTGAAAACCGCTGTTGAATTGATGGAGTGAGGGATATTTTTAAGGTGCTGTGCCTAGTTTGCAGGCGGTGGGGAATCTGATGAGGTGAGCAGCAGGAAGACAGTTTTCAGTGCTCTGGCTTTTGCACAATAGCTTAGTGATTGGAACATTTGGAGAGCGGGGAGAAGAGGTGGTCAGAGTATCACATTCCCTTTGCCTCTTAAAATCTTGCTTTTCTTGCTAGTAAATTCCAAAGCCCCTTAGAAAATTGGTCAAAAGTAGAGGCACTTCTTTATTTTAGGTCCTGTGAGATGCAAAGGTCCTTGTTGACTGCAAAATTGTTCTCCAAGACTTAGATGACTCAAATGCACCTACGCTTTGGTTTTGCTGGACTTTAGCCAGTGGGCATCAGATTCAAAAGCTTGTGAGGATGGAGCAGAACAGACATCATGGAGGGAGGGTCTGCACTGGTTAACTTCGTTTCCATTTAGTAAGGGAAAAATTGCAAATTTGAACATTAAGGAAGCTGTTTCTGTCTACTGCTGATTTCTGTACTTCCGTGTTTCGGTTGCAATTACATTTACCACATAACTTCATCCAGAGGAGAACCTCGTGTTTGTATTTTATTCAAGAGAAAACTCTCTACTGTTGCAATATTTCATAGTACTAGAAATGGTAGTAGAAATTATGTCAATAGCTCACACCATTTCCTGCAGACCCTGTTTCCCTAAGACATGTTGTAGAACAATATTCATCCTAAGTAATGAAAGGTGTAAATTAAATGGAATAAAATTAAATTAAATTGAGGAAATATTCATTCTGCCTGGGAATGACCATACAGATAACTAACGCAGTTTAAATAATGTATCCTAAATATTTTCCTTTAGGTAACTTGATTACTGTTCTTGACCAGCCCCATGTAATAATCAGATGTTCTCTGCTGGAGTATTAACCAGGCTTTTGCCTTTAGGAGTCTGCTCTGAAGATCTGAAAACAGATTCCGCCGAATTCAGCAGGCTTTGCATCAGAGATGCGGCTTGCAGGGCTGGCTGAAGGGAGCGCGAGCAGCAGGGGCGCGGCCCCACCAGGCTGTGACATCGGCGTGTAACATAACCCAGAACATCCACATGATGTCAGTGCAAAGGCTCGGCTGCTCCTGCTTCCCCTCTCCCTGCACGTCATTGAGGGAAAGGAGCATAAGGACCAAGAACTGCGTGTTTGCTCCTGGGTCCGTGGAGGCGGGATGCTACAAAAGTGCAGGAGGGGGAACATCTCAGTATACCCCCAAAGCAGCAGCAGAATCCCTGGACTACGGGTCATAATTAGATGTACCTGGTTAGTTGTCACAATGGACCACTTTTCCATGATTTTTTTTTCTCCTCCCTAAACTTTTTATATACTAATTAAGCTCCGAGTGAAAAGGCCTTTAAAAAAAATCCGTTATCCTTTAGCTGCAGGTATTTCTTGTGTTCCTTTTCCTATCCTGGCTTTCTGTCCCTAGGAAGAGCAGTGGCTTCAGTACCTGAAATAATTAAATAACAGTAGCATAAATGAATTTTATTTTTACTGTTGTTTACTTGTGGAGGGTGAGAGGAGGCAAGTTGATGAATGTCGATGATTAGTTGCCTAAAGAAAAGAAAGAAAGAAAAATGGAAAAATTTTTTGAGTAGGGGGACATAGTGAGCCAAGCACAGTCAGGAGCCCTGTGTTTCCACCCAGTATTTGATAATATCACTGGAACTCTTTCAGTTTCTTTCCAAATGTGTGAAACAGAAATGTGTAGCATAAATCACAACATGAGCTACTATGACTATAATCTGTACATTATTTTGAAGGTTTTGATTACAGCATAAAAGCCAAACACATGGGGTTTCTTTGTCCTTAGTGTAAATAGCTTGCTTGCATTGGCACTGTCCTTACTTAAATGGGTTAAATTACAACTCATATTTACATATATGTACATTAAAAAATTGTTCTTATTGAATGTATTCGCACGTAAAATAGCAGATATCAATCTCTTTAGATCCCACCCTTCTCTTCTAGTTGCAACTGGCATAACTTCTGATGCTTGATTTTCCCATGCTGCAAGTTTGCTCTTTTGCTCAATTTTTCTTTTGTTCAGTGAGACAAAAAATTCATGTGAATGAAGCTCATTTTCCTGTGTGAGGTATGGTAATAGCAAATAAAAACTGTCTTCTTTAGAACAAAATATACATATACTTATGGCTTATGTCTGACAGCTTCATTAGCAGTGATCCATGAAACCAGATCTTTGACATGGAGGTGTGAAGCAGATCCTGAACCAGAATAAAAGGAAAGGGTCATATTTGCAAATACACATTAAACATTTGCCACTGATTCCAGTAGTCTTTGCTGAAGGGCAGTGCATGTAGATTTTGTTTTGCTGTGAAAGGCTGCCCTTGCCACCACCTGATGGCGAGAACAAGTCAACAGTTAAACGAAGTGGCCCATTAAGCAAGAGTTATAAAGAGATATGAATGCCTCTTCCTCATTGACTTTGAATGAAGCATGCTGAGCAAAAGACTGATATTTTAAAAAATTATTTACAAGGCTGAATAATAACAACCTAGGATCCACAATTTTATCTCTATGATTATCTCTCCACTTCTCCCCTCAAACAAAAATCCTCAGCTCTTAGTCATGATCCATTTTGGTTCCTAATCTCCATATTTCAATGAATTCAGAAGAGTTAATGTGCATAGATCACATCTTAATTTGCTAAGCAGGTTCAAGACTCTTCACTACCCCTGAGCATATATACTGTTTTTTGAGCTTTAGTAGTGTACTCAAAAGCATCACCTTTCCTTATTTCCTTTTAACTGTTTTTTAATTGGGGTTATGGAAGTGCTGAAGTGTTACTGAGCACACAGATAATCGTTATTGCAAAAAACAGACAGGAGAAATTCATAGTCTAGACAGACTACTCCGACAGCCTGGGTCTCCTTATTCCCACCCACTGCCATTTCTATATTAGCCTCATCTTAGAAATATATTCTTAAATAGCTACTGTTTCTGGGCATTGCAAAGGCAAAGGCAGTGCAAGTCCTGACACTGCCTGTGCCGTGCCTGTACGAGTAAGGTGCAAAGTCAGCAAGAGAGCAGTAGAAGTACGACTGGGAGGCTTCATTAATGGGTTACTGGCACTGTATGAAGACTACATTAGTTATTTACTGCTGACATGACAAGATACTCCCTCAACAGGGATCATGGATCGAAAGAAAAGAAGCATTATCCGCCTGAAATCTAAACTGCCCAGCCACATACCCTGGTATGTGCCTGCCGTCAGCTTCCTTCGAGGTTTTATGAAGCTAGCTCACATTTATCATTTATAAAAAGTCTTTAAATAAAGTCTGTGCCTGAATTGAACTAAAAGGATATGCCAAGTCATGTACCCTCCTCAGCTGTTGATGTGGTCATTTGGCAGCCTCTGTTCTGTATCAGAAATGCCATGTCCAAGACAAGGATATAGGTGCTACCATCCCAGCCCCCTTCCTAGGGATTTGTATTCAAAGGGGGCCCTTGTGAGTTAAATGATGGAATGAAGATGGATCAAGTAGGCAAAATACAGTCAACATGTTCAGGAATAAAACCAATGCAAAAGCACTTGTCTCCCTACCTTTGTATCCATGACCCTTTGTCACAAAAGGGCATGCATTTTAAGGAAACCTTAAACTTGCACAGATTTAGCCCTTCAAAAAGATAATTCCATACCCCAAAGGATGGGAGGGCAATCATTTGAAGTACCTATTAAACTCTTTTCATTATTCATTGGATGTCTAGAGGAACATTTTGACTGGTGTAATTCTATATACCCAACAGGCTGGTGCCAGAGTTTCCATTAAACGGGTGCAAGGACTACCTGAGCTGCCTGCACTGGGACAGTCACAGCCCTGTATTAACCCTTATTGATCCAAGTACAAGTGAGGAAAGAGAAAACAATGCATGGGGGAGCCCTAGCCTGTCAGTCTGTCTGCTCAGAATAGCCTAAAACTTACGTTTACTTTAATCAGAGCTGAAGACACTCAGGAAATAAAGCCAAAGTTGTTAATTTGAGGACACTATTTGCTACTATTTAAATACTAGACAAGGTACTGTCCCCGAGTCCCCTGTTCTGGACTTGGAGAAGGAAGGCATGATTCTGCTGTGGTCATATAGAGTCTGGAATTGCACAGACAATAATGAAGAAAGGCTCACTTTGGCTATATATTTAACTCTGCCAGTTGAAGCAGTTTCCTTATCAGCTTCAGCATTGACTCTGGCCAGGTGCTCCAGCCCTGGCCTGCTACATCACTCCCACTCATACCCACTCCTCAGAAAGCCTTTCAAGTTTCCATCAGCACTTACCACCTTCTCCTCATCCTCAGTTAAAACAAAAATCAGGACTGAGGCAACATGATGATTTACACAGTCACTGATTAACTGACCCACCCCAGATGGGCTCTGAACCTGCCCCATGGTGACCCCACATGCACATACAATGCAGAAATGGAATGACAATTTGAAATTCAGAGGCAGCATTCGCATTCTCTAAGGCTACCTCTGTTCCAGAGAAGCATGGCTAAATCACAGTTAAAATCACAGTTTTGTGTATATTCAGGGTCATTCTCATAAAGCTTGTTAATCCCCTAAAGTAATTTTTATTTACCTATTGCCCTTTTGCAACACTGTCATCACAGCTGCTTTTTGGTTTATGAAAATGCAAGGAAAAGGAATTTGTGTATATAAAAAATAAACCTTTCAACTGAGTTTTGCCTTGAAAGCAGAGAACTTTCCTCATTTTACTGTAAGTAAGATCAGGGCAGTGCTGTTGTCTCCTTGCCTTCATTTCTTTTGGCCTTTTTTATATCTGTTCTATTATTCTATTCACTTTCTTACAGAAAAATACCTGTTTTAAAGGCACGAACAGTATATGTGGGTATGTATCTTGAATGAAGCCAGCCAATACCCAGGTACTATGCATCCTGCTTAAACCCTGAAATCCCAGCAGTCCAAATGTTTTTCTTCCAAAAGAGTGGGGTGAAGGTCCTTGGACTACCATGGAAACCGGCTGGGAAGTGTTGTCAAAAGGAATAAAAATTCAATTGTACAAATAATCTGCAGTTAATGTGAATATTGCTCATTGCCAAGGTATAAATGTCATACTTCATAAGAAAAAAGTTTCCAGCAGATGTTCCTGTAATCCTATTTACTGGTTCTATACCATTTCCTCCGGTTGCATGACATGACTTTTCAGTGTTCATCTGTTGGAAAAAACTTTAACGAACACAATTTAAGAAATAATTCATCACAGGCAGAGGGATGGAATAGATGACCTAAACAATTTCCAATTTCTACTGTTTTATTGTTATACTATATATGCTCATAACTAGAAGACAAAAGAACAATTATTCTAGTGTAAAAACATTGATGTTATTTTTTAGAAAAGTAAAAATAATTTGGTAAAAAGTCACGGCCTACAATTAAGTACTTGTACAAGAACTGTGCATCAGCCAGGCTTGGCAAATGGCTCTGTGTGTGGGAAGTTGAGCTGGACTGTGCCCTGGCTTCAGTACACTACATTTCTCGGGGCATTTACTGTATAATTTCCTGAAATATTAAACTAAACACTATTTTTTACTTCTTTACTTACTGAACACAAATTAAATTCGCAAGAAGTGCAGCTTCTCATATTCACAGGGTTGTACCTTCTCTCCTTTCTCTCTTCCAACTTGGAGATTGTTTGATTGCAAATTTTGAAAATCTCTTCCTGGGAAATCATCCTTACAATAAAGAGAGAAAAGAGAAAGAAGTAAGGAAATTATTTGCCTTTACTAAAATAAAGCAAAGTGCAACATATAACGTTTTAACCCTAGATGTGGTAGAAGCCCTCATGAGTAAGTATTGTGAAAGGAACTTCATTATTTTGGGGGTCCCAACCTAAAAAGGACATGGACCTGTTGGAGCAAGTCCAGAGGAGGGCTGTGAAGATGATCAGAGGGTTGAAGCACGAAGAGAGGAGAGGAGAGGAGAGGAGAGGAGGTTCTGGGAAGACCTTATACCACCTTCCATAACAAAACACACAAAAAAGATGAAGAAGGACTATTTACAAGGGCTGTCATGATAGGACAACAGGGAATGGTTTCAAACTGAAAGAGGGCAGGTTTAGACTAGGTACAAGGAAGAAATTCTATATTGAGAGGGTGGTGAGGCACTGAACAGTTTGCCCAGAGAAGTTGAGGGTGTCCCATCCCTGGAAGTGTTCAAGGCCAGGTTGGCTGGGACTTTGAGCAACCTGGTCTAGCAGAAAGCATCCCTGCCTGTGAAGTGGGGATTGGAAGGAAGTTATCTTTAAGGTCCTTTCCAACTCAAACCATTCTATGATTCTTTGCTTTTTAGTACTCACTTAACTTCCCAGCAGGGAAGTATAAGCAGGTTTCTATTTCCTGTCTTTACAAGAGATGTGTAAATTGCTCTGGAGAAAGAAGGATCAGTTCAAGCAGCAGTAACAGATTGGTCAACACTGCGTGTCCCAGCTGAAGGATGGAGATGAAACAAATATTCGTCCCCTAGACTATAGTGCTGTCATGCAATGTTGCTGTCATGCAACCACTTGTTAACCTGATGTTTGTACCTGGCAGCACCAGACACCTTGAGCATGGCTTCCGTACGAGCAAAAAGTGAGCAGAAGCCAATTCTGGCATCACTGGCAGTTCCTTGCCCATTTTTAATAGGTGCATTAGTATTTTGACACCATTCTCCACCTATTGGCCTGTAGACAATGGGATCTGCCTGTTACCTGTCTGAGGTGATACCTTATCAGAAACTACACAAATTTATTCCAGACATGACTTCACCAGTAAAAATGGATTTGCTAAGCATTATCATACATTCACTTGGTAACATCTTCTAGTAAGGCTGTTTCAGGGAAGTGGAAATGGCAGTCAGGGGGTACTGTGCCTTTCTTCATGGAAATGAGGCATGAGCCTGTTTCCTCCTCCCAGTCCCAAGGACAAGCTACCCCTGACGCCAATGCTGCTGGAGTTTTCCATTTATTTCAGTTCAGTATGTCATGTGCAGTATAACTGAGTTTCCTTTAGTCAGTTCTCAGCAGAACCAGCAGAAAAGGTTTTTTTCATAGGTTTCTTCATTCTGTAAATAATTGTAACAAATCCTTTACAACATACTTTTATCTAACACTTCCCATTAAACTACAATATCTTTATTAAAGAACCTAATGTCTGAAAATGTACTTTAATCACCTTTCAATAAAGTCGTTTTGTAATCAAAATGTTTTTTACCTTTGTTAAATATCAGGATCAGATTTAGTCTAAAAATTAATTTAATAATTTTGAAACAGTCTTCCTAGAAGTAAATCAAAGCTGGAAATTAGATGGAAGCTAGCAGAAACTGTAAAGTACAAGAGGAAGTATGAGAGTTTCTGTCAGAGGATATTGCAGTCTCTGATACAACGGAGCAAACAAATATGCATTTAAGGATTTTAAAATGTAGATTATTGAATCTATAATTGCTATCTTTGGTGTACATACAGTAGGTATTTTGTTAGGATATATTTGATATGGTATACGCAGAGGACAAACTTCAGTGTCACCATACACAGCACTTTTTCTTCACAAACTTTCTTACACTTTCTTACATTATTGAATTTCAGCCAGGCTTTGCAATGCATATGCCAGATAGAGGGAATGGTGCTGTCATTTTGGCAATAAATGAATCAAAGTTACCAATACTTCAAGCAGACTTTACTGAGACAGATACAATTAAGCAGACTAAAGGGTTTATAAATCTTTTTTAGATATCATAGGCTATTAAAAAAAAAAGACATGAATCATTAATTTCCACAGATAGATGAAGTGCTGATCCCTCTGAAATGCAAGAAAAAAGATGTAAAATATAAGTCAGTGTCAGTGCAGGTTAGGGAAACACTTCATGGCTGAGCTGGCTTCTCATGCCTCCACCAGCACCACTACTATTCCCCTGGAAAGCAATCTGAACCCAGGCTGGGACACGAACCCAGACACGCCAAGCCAAGCTGCAAGTGCCCCCGGATCTGAACCACTCCTGCATTTTCTGAGTCCTCCTCTGCTGTACTTGCCTCTCATGCTTCTCAATCTGAAAGCAGTGGGAGTTCCAGGAGGAGGTGTCTAAGAGCAGATTTAGGTCTCTGGGCTATTTGTTTTTTGAGTTAAAAAGACTAAAGTGGTTTCAGTAGTATAATATACACATCGCTTGTCAAGTTTAGATCAAAGCAGCTTTAGTTACATGAGAATATAAGATGTCTGCACTTGGCAAACTCCTATTTTTCCTCCAGGTATGCTACACATTCATCAAAGAGCAACTTCACAAGGCATACTTTCAGCTGTCACCCACTCCTAAAAATATTGCAGCTGCCTTCCTTTCTTCCTCAAAAAGATAGAATGGGGCTTTTTTCAGCCCCAGCCATCCCCCCCCACTGTGTGGAGATGGGGGCTGTGCTGTGCCATATGACTCCCTCAGCCTGGGGACAGGTCCTCATTCTCTCCTGGCCCCAGTGGTGTGAGGAACAAACTCACAAGCAGAAGACACTAACAGAAGCAGGTGTCTCTCACTTTTTTTCTTTTTTCCTCTTTTTTTTTTTTTTTTTTTGTTACTTTCCAGCATTCTGTGAGCACTAAACATGCATAAATATTTGTAGGAGTAACTAAATTTTTTTGTTGTTGTTGTTTGACTAAAAATTTGGGGGTTTGCCAAGATACAGATCAAACCAACAGCAATCACTGTCTGTGGGAATTTTTCTTCCATGTAGAAAAAAATTACCAATTAAATTGAATAATTTACTCTGACATGTAACACTTTTGTTGAGATCTCAATCATTATTGCACGGGACAAGCACTTATTCTGGGTTATGTCTCCCAATTACATGACCAAGTATTCCTTCAGTAGAATGGTCTTTTTTACCAAAAGATTTGATGTTCCACAGAAGATGCAAGCACTGAGAGTTTGTGCAAAAAAAAGGAAAATACTCAACTATTGAGATATGTATAGACCTGACAAAGGAAAGAAATTCAGTACCAGAACTGAGTAAAATAGCTTATAGTTCAAGGGGTTGTTTTTAATGCTTTTAATAAAAAAATTCTATGCTGTTGTTTTTAAATATATATAGACAAATTAGGAAAGTGAATATAAAAACATGATCCAGCCACAGTAGGATAATAACTTAAATGACTGAAAAAAAATAAGCACTCCCCAACCCCCAATTTTTCTGGAATTGTTTAAAGCTAAAAACTACAAAACCAAAATATACAGAGCTATTTTTTCTGAAGTGTGGACTATACAGTAGTGATAATGAAAATGCGAACAAACCTCCTGGGATTGTGGTGTTAGTTTGCCCTGCCAGATACAGAAAGATTTCTGAACTTTTAGTATTTTATGTTGCTTTTAATTTTGTTTGATTTCTAGGGAACAACTGTATCTCAGGTAATTTTGATGTCAGATTCTGCTTCACATCATTTCTGTATGAGGTACATTACTTTGGCTACTTCGGGAAAACATTTTGCGGAGCCTGAAAACTGATTATATGAGCTGGGGCCAGGATGCAGCCTTACAGAAAGATCATGAGCACTAACTTTCCTTGCCAGAAGCTATTAAAATATGTAAAACGACATTTTAAAGAGTTTGAGTTGAATGGTAATGACTCTAAATGACTTTTTAAAGATGGTGACAAAAGTACTTATAGGTATTTTTTCCTATGCGCATACAATTCTCTGTCTTTAATGCAGTAATCATAATAAATATTGCCAGACCTGAAGAAACAGACCCTGAGAGCTTGTCCATCTTTCTTAAGAGTTTCTATTCTTCTCATAAACGTTTCTCTACAGCTCTCTCCTCTCGTGGATACATTGTGATATAACCATGCTGACATAATAAGCATTAACAATAGAAATCAAATTCAGAGCTACAAAACTTGCTGTACAAGGAAAACAGATAATGAGATGGTAAGCAGTGTCAATATACATTCATGGGAAAAAATGCATTAGACCTGCACGGCTGTGAAAGAGCAAGCTTTCCAGTTATCTTCGAATATTCTGATCAGCATGGAAAATGCAGAGAAGTCCTACTTTGCAGTGCTGATTTGCTTCCTGTGTGTGCCACAGCACAGTCAGAATCCCTGGAAGCACACTGCTGCTTACCTCAAGCTTTCTGGGAGCTTCTGCCTTGCTTCTGGCTTGGAACACCTTGTAAGACAAAAAGGAAGAGCAAACAAGTGCAGTTTTTAGCAGGGGTGACTCAAGAGATTAAATCTCTGTCCACTGGCCGTGCTTTACAGAGCAGAAGGGGAAGATTGACTGCCCACGCCAACATTCGAACCTTGTGTCGCTGCTGAAGCTCCCAGTGAATCCCTCCTGGGCACACCTTGCTCCATTAGACTCGGCACACTGAAGGCACTGTCAGCAAGCAGTCTGGGGCTTAAATGCAGCCTTTTTATTTTGGATAGTAATTCACTAATATTGGGGGCTGAGAGGATTTGTGTTTGAGTACTTATTACAGCCTATTTCTGCTTTGGCAGGAGGACTTGAGAAGTACAGAGCACCTGAAGCAGGGAAGAATGGAGATGTGCCAAAGACCAGAGAGCTTGATTGCCCACCCAGAGCAGATCTTCACGGGTTTTGGGAAGCAGCAGGGATGGCTGTTCTCACCTGCTTCATGACCTGCCTTTCTTTTCCTGCATATTATTTCCATTTCTGCTGCTTGCAGTTTCTTCTTTTGTTGCTGTCTTTGCTCCTTACTATGAATTAATATGCTGCTCAAAGCTAAATATCAACTGAATTGATAAAGATAGGTTATTTATATCTTCTCAGGATTTAAGTGCCACAGAAGAAAGGTGGGGCACTTGAGCAGCTCAAGCAATGTTTTGCACTTGCAGCCCCATGTAAGTGACTGACTGCTTTGATTGCAGGTGCATTGACAACTTTAGTTTGGATATGGATGGAAAGTAGGTTGCTTTTTGGAAGACACTGCTACTTTACTCAAATTTGCTACACCACAGATCTCTCTCACACCCAGGCTGTGTGACCATGCTGTAACTATCACAGTGTCCATGCATAGTTTTTACTCAGCAGTTGAAGCTTCTTCTTTTTCTTTTAATTAGCTGCACCCATCAGGACCTGTTTTGTTTTCTGCTATAATAATTTCTTGCTGGAGGAACACGGGAATCCAAGCACCATTCCTGCTGGTTAGGAACTTCTACATCCCTTTTGAAAAGACATGGCTGCAGTTTTAGGGCCACAGAGCATTCTCCTTTAAAAGCCTGATTTCTGATCCCTGTCTGACGTTGTCAGGAGGAGATCACCGGGAATGCTGAGGGTGGCAGGATGGAGGAGCAGCACAGGATACTCTCCACAGCCTGCTCTCGTGCACTGCTGTCTGTGACAGTGACACACCAGCAAATCTTTGGAAAAGCGATGCACTGTCTGCTGCACTGACTACTGGGGAAGCTGCTGCTTAATCCACACCTCTCTCCTGTTTGTCTTCTGGAAAATGCCTTATCTCCTCTCCTGCTTCAGGGAGGAACAGGGAGAAGCTCTTTCACCTAAGATCTACACAAGAAGCAGAAGGAGCTCCTCTGCCCCCTTCCTGTCTGGGAGAGTAGAGTCCAATGCACACCTTGGTCTGTACTCACTCTTAAAATCATTGAATTGTCGGCATCCCAGGAAGTGACTGGGAAATATAAACATTACCCAAGACATACTCAATGGAGGAATGATTGCTCTTTGCTCTCTGTCTGTGTATGTATGTATATTCTGATGGTTTTCTTGATCCTTCACCCTTGCAGTAAGGGAAAACACGGACCCCATTCTGAGGACATGGAGTCAAGGAAGAGAAACCTCTTCTTTGAGGCTCTTTTGTATAATGCTATGCCCTGTATCATCACCACTTTCTCATTTCCTAAGTCCCTTATTCCACCTGTCAGCACATGCAGTCCTTTGGTGGTCTTGCAGAGCTCAGAGCCAAATTGAATTGTTACTTGAGAGTACAATTAGGGTTTTAAAAGCCTGCTTACCCTGAGAAGGATACAAGTGCAGTTTTCTGCCGAAACTAATTTATGCAGACTTTAACAGAGATAGGCAGTCATTTCTCTGTGGATGAGGCACAGAGATGACTAAGGGGTCCCTCAACTTAAAGATAAGAGTTTTGGTTTTTCTTAGGAGCCACTCTGGAAAACTATTGCTCCTTCTCACCTGAAAGAAAACTCTGGTACCTCCTCCTCGGTTTTTTATATCCTCATGAACCTCCTATTGCCATCAGGATGTAACAGCCTATGTAGAGACTGATTAGGTGTTCAGAAAAATGAAAACCATAAGTCTAGACTGCAGACTCTTGGATCTGGAAACCAAATGCGTGCATGGATGACTCATTCTTATTTTCCAGAAAGAAAACTGTACACTTCCTTTTAACTAAGTTTTATGAGTAAGACCCGTCTCACTGTGTGTTGAGCACATACTATTTGAAAGATCTGGAAATGTGTCATGTACTGGCAGTATATCCTAGCAATAAAATATGCACAAATTCATAAGCACCATCCTCTCAAACTATTTCTGGCCAAATCTCTCCGAAACCAATGAAAAACCTTGACAAGAGAAGTAAAATAAGATACAGTGGATACCAAAGAAAGAAATATCCTTCTCCTTTGGCCTTCTCTGTCTTTTTGACCTAGCTTAAAATCAGCCAGTGAGGCATTTATGCTGTACGTGACTTTGGAGAAGCTACAGCTAGACATATACAATGGCTCACACCTCAAACTGACAACCAAAACATTTTTGTATTTATGAAAAGGTCTCTGAACAAGTTTTAAGATACACAGGCCCTTTTTTTTTTTTCAGTCATACTGTCCTGTTTTTTATGTGTTAGAGTGTTTGGACATCAAGAGGAATATTTCATTATGTCCCTTTTAAAAACCATAAATTGCACAGCCTGTCTGCCAAGTGCAAGATGCAAGCACTGTGAATTTATTGTCTGTTTTCTGGCTCTGGCACCCATCTGTCATGTGGGCATGGGTATGTTCCTACACTTTGTGCCTCTCCTTGACTCCTGTACAACTCATTTGGATAGCAAGCTTTGCAAGGCAGAGTTTCCTACTTAAAATGTGTCTACTCCAGATCCCCCATGTAAGCTGCAGGTTAATGAACATAATATGAATTGTGTAAATAAATAACACATCACAATAATACACTTCACTGTTATTTCATCCCACTCCAAATAATCTTATAGCTTAGCCTCCAGATATTAATTTTTCACTGGTGATAAAACAGATAATTTGGAGATATATACCCATATAAGCATTTACCTCCATCATTATAGAGGGTTACTGTCTTGGTATAGGCTTCCATTCTTTCTGGCCTACTGTGATTATGTTTGCTGGAAGATGCCTGCCTCTGTTCCCCTGCCTTTCTCACGATCAGCCACAGCATGATGTTACTGCAGGCTTTTTGGTTGTCAGTCAAATTATACCACCACAGATGTCCCAGGTTTTTTTCTTCCATGGATGATGTAGCCAATAAATGCTTGTTTGCCTCCTGACCATGATACTTCTCCTATTACGTTGAAAAGATAATGGGATGATGTCCAGCCTCTGTTAAGGCACAAATGGTAGCACTGGTAACATATCCATAGGTAATGTCTAAACAGTATAATCCAGTGGCAGTGAAACTTTTGATTACCACAAGAGAGGTCTTGATTTATGTTCTATATTGAAAAAAGAAGAAGGAAAAAGTGCAGATTACTGTTACTAATGATCAGGATATGATGGTCTTTATTGCTAGGTAAAAGGCTGGTACATTTTGTACTGGTCAGCATTCCAGGAGCTCCAGTTTCAGCAGCAGATCTGCAGGAAGTAACATCAATATGGCAGTGACCAAATTTAGTTCTTCATGGCTTGTCCAAAATGTTCTTATTAATTGAAGACAGATATGTGAGTTTTACTCATCACATTTGATAGGTAAATGGGAATCCAAAACCAGTAAGTGCAAAAACTTGAGAGTGAGACTTACTTTAACAATCTTAAGATTTATGCTTTTGAAATAAGAAGAAAATTCTTAAACATGCTTTCCTCTTCCCAGAAGCAACTGCTCTGTTTTGTCTGGATTCACCTTAATACGATTATTTTTTATTTTCATATTGCTTTCAGCAGGAGGCTGGATAGACAGCACTGTTCTCCATGGGATGCAGAGAAGAAAGGAACTAAAGTCTTCTTTGTGTTTCAGGCTCTCTTACATGGTTTGTCTCATGGTCTCACAGCACTCCCCACACCCCAAACTGGATGTGACTTCAAATGGTTACATGCATCTGAACACAGAAAAGTTTGGCCACAGCTGATACAGAGATTTGTCAGAAGCAGTGTCGTGGTGATGCCTTTCCCTGGTCTTAAAATTAAGAGCCAAACATGGTTAGAAGGGAAAAAGGGGTTTTTACCTCGGTATTTATTTAAGGATCCTGAGGTGCAGCACATCCAGGTGGAATGCACTGCAGAGCACACCAGAATGCACGCCCACCATGAATTGGGTATAACATTATAGGCCTTACAAATGAGCACATCTATCAAAGATTCCCCAGTGAGAGGCTCGAGTGAACCCCCAGCCTGAGGAACCTTCCCCTGGCTGGGCCTATCTCAGTTTACAGAATGTGTTCTAGAGAGGCCCTTGGTGTCTGGGGCTTTCTGACCCCTCACTACAAGGCTGCCAAGATGTTTAGTCTCCTGGCTTAACAAAATATAAAGTCTAAGAATGAGGGCTAAAAGCACTAAGAATATATAAAAAGTATATAAAAGGGGTATAAAAGAAAAGGCAAAAAATCATTGTGGCATCAGTGGTCAGTATAACAGAGCTGAGCTGCAGGATGTGCCCACCCACACACCACACTTCAGCAGTGCAGGTAACTGCATGCAGGTCCTCTTCTGCTCAGTGCTTGAGACAAAACAGCTCTTTCTGCTGCTGCTTTGAAGGGGCAGATGAGATGGTTTGAACTATGCTTGTTGGAAGCTACTAAAGCAGGAATGGCCTCTTCAGCTCCACAATCACTAGGCAGAGGAATTTACCTCAAGGCACACGTGGGACCTGAAGGCACATCTGGAAGCAAAAAAGCATCTTCAGAAAAAATTTCTACATTTAGTCTCAGAGGAAGAATTTGAGCCACCTTAAGGCATTTCTGTTTCATTCTATATTTTCAGTTTGGTTTTTTTTTCTTTTTTACAGGAGTAATAGCTGTAATGAACACTACCAAATGTGAATTTTCCCTCTCACTTCTTTGATGGAGGACAAGCAATGAAATAGTGGCAATTGCTCTTTCTCTGCATCTTCCTCCAAAATTTGCAGTTCGTTACAATTTATGTCTTCTTTTCACTAGTCCATCAGTTGAAGGTGATGTCTGGAAATGAATAATCATTTTCTTGCTTTGCATTACCACTGCATCCTCAGCTTTAAGAGGATTCTCTCCCTTTCATGTTTAGATCTCGTGTTACATTTTCTGCTTTATTCGTCCTTAAAAGACCAGAAGCCTTTTCCCTCTGATTTTTAATTTACTTAGGAAAAGCACATTAATTAAACAGTTACAATTGGTTGGTTGAAGGTTGCACATGATATTTATTTAGCTGGAGGTTTATCTGGCTGTCAGAATAACTCACTGGAGAGATCACAGTTTGATAACAATACTGGTCAACCAATGTGACCTTCAACAGGACCACCTGTGGTGGACCTTGTGAGCCTGCCTGTAGCACTTATCCCTGCCTTTTCTGGCATGATTTTATATGCTACTGCACCTCAGGCACACAGTATGTAACTTCTGTCAAGCCTTCAAGAGACCAGCAGTGTGATTCTGAAAATGCTGATAAATATACAAGACATGACTCAGAGATAGCCATGTTACCTCTTCTTCTAAGGTTTCCAGGACTGTAAACGAGGGAGGACTGGAACAACCAGACAATCAATTTATGGAACACTGAAAAGGTCAAGATATTGTAATATGCTGTGTTGCACTGAATATATGGGATATTAAAATTCAGATGGTTCATTCCTAGGAAAATAATTGCAGTTGCACAAATACAGAAGCACAGATTTCCACCATGGTGGCAATTACACAAACAAATGGATCTACTCTAATTATAGTCTGAGACAAACATTCTTGTGTGATCCTCTTTGGAGTTCGTATATTTGGAGTATTAAGTTGTTCCACTCAAGCAGAATAACTTAACCTGATAACAGGGATGGAAATCTTCTTTCCTTCTCCTTTCTCATAAATAAAATGATGAGGAAACATTAACAGTCAGCTCAACCTCTGCTAACCTTTTCACTTCAGCTGTTGATGTGACAAAGTCAGGAGCCTCTCTTAGGATCTTTTTACGCCTTATTTTCTTTCTCTCCTTTCTGATCCTTAATTTGCACTTTACATTTCAATTGTTTTGCTGGGGTAGGGAATTAGGCCACTATTAGCTTTACTTTGACAAGCCTCTCTTATTTTAGCATACAGAACCCCAGAAATTTAGCTAGGAGCCATTTTGATGTAAGGGAAAGACCAGGTTACTGATCTGTATGACCCTGTACTTCTTACAGGCTTTTGAGAAAAAAACTCCTCTTCTACAGGATGCGATTTCTAAACCTCTGGTCATTGCTAGCCTAATTGACCCTAAGTGATGCACAACATTTTTTAAATCCTTACCTAAATCTGGACCTACAGCTACAGCTGAGGCTGCAGCAGGAGCACATGGAGCAGAAAGGCTATTATATGTATCTTGCAGAAAATACTCTTCTTAGAACATCCCTCCTCTCAGTGCTTGCTTATGATAAGCACTAAAGATCATAATCCTCTATATGCAGCTGAACTTGACTATTTAGAAAGGAAATAATTTAGCCAGCTAACCTAGGCAGAGAACTGAGGCATTACTTCAGGAGAAATGAGGAAGGTGATGTCTGCCATTTGTCTTCAGTCACAGGAAGAAATAAGTTCTGTCCCAAATTAAAGCAGGAATTGCAGGCCTCTTGCATTGCAACTACCAACAGAGTCGAAAGAATATTCTGGCAAGAGCTTCTGAGTTAAAATACAGAAGATCAGAAGAGATCCAGGTCATGTGAGAACCAAAGAACGGAAAGATGAATAAAGGAAGTAAAACCATGTCCATGTCTCTCCAAGATGTTTTCTGATATCCATGGCGCAATGGTGAATTTGACAGAAATATATTTATGTCTGCCATGCAGATATCCAGTTATAGGAAAAAATTCTGTTTGCCTATGAAAACTCAGTTTTCAGTAAGAAAGCTATGGAAAATAATTTCTAATGTAGATAAGCTCTCCTGTAAACAATACAAAATCATTATTCAGGGTACCTTTATTCTGTGTGTCAGGAGGCACATCTTTTACAACACTTTTTAATTGCTATATTTGTGACATAACTGTTTTGCAGTGTTATTTTAACTCAAATAATTTAGCTTTCCTTCTGTTTTATGTTTAGGAGTTTGGGGGTTGGGTTTTTTTGGCATTTGGAAGCAAGTCAACTGGAGAGCATTTTCTGTGCCATCTGAGGTCAAAAGTAACAGCATGGAGTCAGAGGGCCATTCAGCAGGCAATTTGTATCCCCAGTTGGGTATCCCTTCTGTTGAATGCAGCTGGTATAAAACATACAGGGTCTGGGGCTAATAGAAACAGCAGAATTAGGAAAGTGAATTTTCTAGAGAAGCTTGAAGTATAGAAAAAGTTGAGCACGTTGTTAAAGAAGTCATGAGTTTGGTTCAGGGGACTGCAGGGCTTATCCATTCTGCAGAGTCATATTGCAATTGCTAATACAAGAGGAAATAGACGTTTAAACCACTTTTTCTTCTGAATAGGCTGTTTTTAGAGACTTCTAATATATTGTACATTTCTGACCATACAGATTGTTTTGCAGCCATCATGTGCTAAAAACCAAAATTGTTGAAAAATTCAGCTACATGTGAAAATGAGACTTTGAAAAAATTGTGCTCCTTTACCAGTATTAAAGTTGTGCTCTCTTCTTTGAGTAACTCGAGCATGAGAGCAGGTATTTGAAAACTAGTAGTTAATTAATCATAGATATGTCCTTCACCATTCTATAGAAACATCTCCACTTTGGGCCATTTTGGAAGCCCCAGCTGCTCTATGCAGTGCCTTCTCCATTAACAGCCAAATATAAGGGTGCTGGAGACTCTTTCTTCACTGAGAAAACCCATTTCAAAACTTGCTCAAGCTATTAGATCTTGGGAAACCACATTTGCCCAGGTGCTGCAGGGATGCCTTGCATTCTAGCAGTTCTGTTTTCTGAGCTGTGTGCTCCTGTGCACTTCCCAGCTTTGCAGGCAGCCAGGTCCTGCCTTCCCCAACAGGGCACGATGATCCCAGCCTGCAGAGATCCAAGTGCAAGGTCAGGCTTTTGTTGTGCCTCTGCCCCACGGTGGTGTCAGTGTTGGAAGCTGAGGAGGGAACCTTCCTCTCCTTTGTAACTCCCCACGTGCTAATTAATGATAAAGTTTTACTGCCTACACTACTAAGGGACACAGATATGCAAAAATTTTGCCTACAGGGCGTGATAAAGACATTACAAGACTATATCGTGAGTAATTAGGATAAAACATATAATTGAGAAGATGCTCATCAAGTGCACATCATCCAACACGTACACCAAATCTTATATGAGCTCATTTAAGAGTATGAATAGACATAAGTGGTCAAATTAAGTTTGGCAGACAATTTAAATTGTGCAATTTCCTAACTCTGGAATGCTTGACTTCTGTATTTTTCTTTTCCCATAGGTGTGTGTGCACATGTGTTTGTGTACACATAAACAGGAGATCAGTATACATGATTTGCTTTCAGTGAGGATTACACCCTTCTGGGGATTATTCCTTGAACCTTAAGGAAAAAGCTATGGGTCTTGCAGACATCTTGGAAAGGAGAAGGTGATAAGACATCACAATGTAGCCAGGAGTTCTCCAGAATACAGAAGCTGTATTAATATGCTAACAGAAATCTGGAAACTACTGCAGCTATTTTTTTTTCCCAAGGCAAACCACAATTTCTCTCTCCAATTTCCCTTCCACAATACACATTCTTGTGAACTTGCCCATGCCTGGTGTTACAACAAAAGAGTAGAAGTCATTTTTCAGATCATATTGCCTCCCATGAGATGTCCCTGCCACCTGAAAGCAGGAGTGCTTTAGTCTCAGGTTCATGTGTGTCCTTGCAGATAACATGGACATGCCAATGGATGGTGACTCCAGTATCACACTTGAAAATAGAACATACTTTCAGTTGGAAAATACAGCCCCTAATCAGTGACAACTGTAATAAGGGCAATGTTTCAGAAAACTTTTTAATAAGCTCCATTTAGACATTTATAGAAAAATAAAAAGCAGAAAATCACCTAAAAGGGCCAATGATGCAGAAAGGAGACTGTCAAAACCTGGAAGGAGGATGGTGCTTACCGGGTGGCTGCACTTAAACAAAGAAAGGGCAAGGCAATCCTAACAACAAACAGATGATCTGAAGTGTCTTATCCAGTCATTCTCCTGATGGAGACTGGAATTTTCTATTCTTGATAGACTCTTTCTTTTTTCCCTTCCCTTCCCTTCCCTTCCCTTCCCTTCCCTTGCGGTTTTTTTTGAGTTTGGACTTTTCCCTGAAGTGCATTCAGGGTGTTGCCTCCCCTAAATACGTTGTGCCCATGGTTTTGGAATACACGTGGAGTTTCAAGCAGGCTGTCTCCTGCTGCTGCACCCGTCACCCAGTGAGGCTGTGCCCTGGAGCTTAGGCTGGTGGCTTTGCAGTTCAGTGGCCCTCTGCACAACCAGCACCTGCTGTCCCACCAGCTCTGCATCTTCCACCAGAGCTGTCCTTCTCCTGCTGAGGCAGGGAGGGCCCAGGGCATCGGGAACATGGACTCACAGTAGGCTCAGCAGGGAGGAAAATGTGAGGAAACCTTCAGCTGACAGGGGAAGGAGGAAGTGCTGTCACAGTGCCTGAGGGAAGGCAGGCAGGCAGGGAAGGGTCTTACAAGCAGCCACAGCAGGTATCATGGGGAATGTAAAATTAAAGTGCAGAGGTGCAAATGAACTTCTGGCATTTATAGATCTGGAAGGTGTTCTGCAAATGTCAGTTACTTGTCCTGTCCAGGTGCCTGAGCATCTTTGCAGAAAGAAGACATAGAGCTCCCCTAAAGGTTCACCTGCAAGATGTGAAATGCCTGAGTTTTACCAGGTTATTCTCATCTAAAAACTTTTTCAGATATTAAAGGTTCAATTGTAATTTTGCATTTGGACATGCCAATATATGATGTGTGATTCAAGATTACCGTGCTTTTCATGCTGAGTTACCAAGGTTTTGCATTTTATTTTATAGCAGAAAATACTAAGAATATTCAGAATGACTAAGTTAAGATTTTGAGACAAACATTAGTATTTGAGGTTTTCAAACTTTTTAATATTGCTGTAGCAAGAAACTTTTGGTTTAATATAGCATCTTTTGGGGATGAAGAAGCACACTCTTCTGCTGTCACTTGACACCAGAGCCATACAAATAGGTTTTTGTCTGAGATGGGGATTTAGCAGACAAAAGGTGTTAATATATTTGACTAGCAACGTTTAAATCTTTATGGTTGATAGGAGACTCCTTTAGTCTTTGTAATGAGGTCACATGTCATATGGCGATGTCATTTTAAAAGGACTGAAAGCCCACAGATAATACATTAGTTTGCCTTTGTAAGTTAGTTATTGTTTGGTCATTCACTTACATAAACATATGTCAGCTGAGATAATAGATTGTGTTTAAATACACACGCCAAGATACTGCACTTTCAAATTACTGTATATCCTGAAATAAATTATGTCAATAATATCAACATACTTGTTTGTATCTCATGTAGAAGAAAATTACAATGTAACTCATGCTGAAGTTTCATATACTAAAGGTATAGCTATGCAGTTTGTTCTAAAGCTGTCTGAGAATCACCTTTTTATTCTTCACCATACTTTGTTAGTCAAATATTTTGCAACAAAGGGAAAAATAGACAATTATTTAGATATTTTCTCTGCAAAACTACAAAAGCCATTGCAGATAATTCTTGCTAATAAGTAAACCTTCAAGATACTTCTCTGCTCTGGAACACCACTTCCTACAGGACTAGAGGATTGGTTACTGTTTTGCTGTCAGACACAGGCTCCTAAAACTGCTTGAGGCATAAGATTAAATGGTGGAGCCTAAGAAACAGAAAAATATTCTAGTCATTTGCAAAACCTTTTACCAAAAAGTGCAGCAATCACAGAGTAGTCATTGGCAAAGAGGAGGTGGGAGCCCTGTGCGTGCTGCTGTTTTGGTACCGGGGTCTGCACCTTGCACTGACAGAGCAGAGGGGGCTGGGCCACCAGGTCTGATCTTCCTACTGGTGAAACAAAATTACTCCACACCACGGTGAAAAACGTTGTGCTAACAAAACCATAGTTCTGACAATACGAACTGCATCTACATTAGAGGCCTCCGCTGGCACATCTCTGCCGGGTAAAAATTACACCTCTAACCCAATTAACCTTTCAGGGAGAAGCCTTGCAGCACAGAGACTGCTGAGATAACTCACTGCTCTGTGCCTTTCATGCACTGAAAGAAATAACCTCCAGGTTATCCACTCCAGGGATTGTCATTTCTGAAAGATGTCGGTCACCTGGGATCTTCACTCATGTATTTGTAATTCTAATTTTAAGACACTCAGCCTATCTCTTGTCTCACGGCTTTAAGAAAAGGCAGCCTCAGATGTCCCATTATGTTTTATTGTGTAAACTATGGTCAAAATCTATCCTTATTTATTTGCAGGAATATTTCAAGTTATGGTGGTATTTTGGTAGGAATATTTCAAGTTTTGATGATATTTGGAAAACTGGGTTCCTGGGCAATGTGGCTGTCAATTCCTGCCTTTTGGTCAGCCCTTAAATAATCTTTCTTATTTCTTAACACTAAGTTCTCACTAGGCTGCAAGCTGCTGTATATTTTATGCCTCTTGCTTTCTTAAATAGAAATGGCTAGCTGAAATGTCAGGCATTAATCAGAATGGGAAAATACCACACAGCTCAGTAGGAGAGGTTTGTTGTTTCTTTGGTTTATTTTTTAACTCCTGCATCCAAACACGCCTCCAGTAGCTAATTTCCTCACCTCATGAGGTAGTTTCATGTGCAGCTGTGGTGACCAGCACTGATCAATATTGGTGCAAAATAGAGAGCTGCAAGGCTTGACTGGCTGATCGACTGGAAGATGAAGGCTTTTTGAAGACCCACAGGTATCATGGGAACCACTAACTGCAAGTTATTAGAAGAAGTTATTAGGGAAGAAGTTATCTTCCCTAAACCTATGACTTGCAAAGTGTTCTTCCTCTGGAAAGAAGAAATTCACATTTTTACTGCAGAATGGGCTCCTTTTCTTTAAGGCAATCATCTGAAGACTTTTTTTCCCCACTTCTGCCCTTTCTTGGGAGCTGAAGCACATATAGTGTTAGACTGCAACAACAGAGCAAAAAAGGGGTTTCCCTGTGCTCTGCAGGCAGACATTTTTCAGAGCTGGAATAATTTAGAATCCTCATTCCCCATCAGGACAAACTTGTGGAATGTATTCTGTAGGGGTGAAAACCCATGCTTTGGGTGGTAGATCCTGAATCACGTGCAGGACCTGATGCTGCTGGAGCAGAGAGAGGGCCTGTGGTGAGAAATGGCTCACGCAGGAGTGGGACAAAGGAGAGCAGCCTGTGAGGGGTGAAGGTGAGGACAGATGGGGCAGAGTGAAGTGGTGGCAATGGCTGCTAAGCTCTGTCCATCCACTCAGGCCAAAGTCTGCGAGCGCCTGTGAGTGGCAGCTGTTCGCACAGCTCTCTCCACAGTTGGGCTCCAATTAGATCCAGCCTCCAGGCTTGCCAGGGTGTCCTGCAGGCCAAGCTCACTTCTCAGGACAGGCAGGCTTGAGAAGCACTTCTTTCTATGAATAAGGGGAAGGATGATCTGTGTCAGAACTGTTTGTTGTATCTTTTGAGTCTTTCACTTGCAATTGAAAAATTGTGATCTCCGGGCTGGGGAGGGCTGGGCTGGTTAGGAAGTTTTCAACCCCTCCTCATGCATTTTATACACTTTTTTCCCTTTTGTCTGCCCTCAGTGCTCACATTACAAGCTCTCAGAGGCCGGGGCTGCCTCTTATCCGTGTCTGTGTACAGCGTTCATTGCAACTGAGCTCTGTGGAGGCCTTTGGATCCTGCTGTTACGCCTATAATAATCCATAACGCCCAGAGCTACGCACAGCAAAGGCGTCGCTCCCGCATCCCCCGAGCCCCTGCGGATGCCCGTATCTCAGCGCACCCGCGGGAAACTTTTGCTTACAAAGGCACACCCAGCCGGCCCTGGGCGGCGGGGACAGCGGCGCCCGGAGAGCGCGGCCCCTTTAAATTCCAGCTGTGCGGCGGGGGGCAGCACCGCTGGCGGCGCGGCGCGGGGCTGGGGCCGGGGCTGCGGCCGGTGCGCGGCGGCGGAGAGCGGC
>VZRO01005203.1:2579408-2787244 GCA_013397915.1 Daphoenositta chrysoptera | reverse complement strand
CTCCTTTTCTTCTCCCCCCCCTCCCCTTCATCGCCCCCCTGCCTGGTTTGTTTCCTTGATCATCTTTCCTTCCTCCTCCCTTTTGTGAGGGTGAGAAATCGCACGCACTTAACCTTAAAATCTGCGGCGAGCGAGGACCCAGGCAGCCGGCCGGTACCTGCCGCACCTCCGCTCGTCCCCTGCCCTGGCCGTGCCCCCGCCCGGAGCGTCCCGCAGCCCTCCAGCTGGGGCGGCCAGGGGACAGCCCTCGCCGCCGCGCCGGAGAGGAGCGGGGCAGAGCAGCCCTAAGCATCCCCCAGCCGGGTGTCACGGTCTGGGTCCCCTGAGGGGGGAGAAAGCACATCGTGGAAACCTGTGAGCAGGTTAGTCTAGAAGCTTCTCCCTCCATGACCTGCCCCTTGCCCACCTGCCTGGGCCCGTCCGGAGAACTTGGGGATGGGGGACACGTCTTGCCACTGCCTCGGCATTGGGTTGGCAAGGGTGCTGATGGCCCCGTGGGTGCTGAGCCACCCAGCCCTGCTCCACAGCCTTTTCTTGCAGCCATGCATTGTCTCCCCTTCCTGGGTGGGCTGCACGGGGAAGGCCCCAGCAGGTGTGGGTTAGGTGGTGAGGACCTACTCCAGTTGCGATCGTACTCGGCTGGTAGTGCTATTGCTGTTGCCAGGAGGTAGCTGCTCACCAGGCAGGTCTCTGGTAAAACTTACTGTTGCTTGCCATCTTCCCTAGCTCTCCGGGTTTCATCCTGAAATGGTGTTTCTGACTCTATTTTTTTTTTTTTTTTTTTGGGGGGGGGGGCTGGGGTTGGGATGGGCAAGAAGGGGAGTATTTGTCATTTCTTACATCACTTTGCACTGAGCACAATGAATAGATTAGTCTGCTCAAGGCTTTTTGTTTCTGTCATAAGTGATCAATAATCATCTAGTGGTAAGATGATCTTATTACAGAAAAAGCCAAAGTGCACGCTGAGAACAGCTGAAATACAAGGTCAATAACTCTTGGGTTATCTACAGTAAACCTGCTTTGCATATTTGAAGATGACGTATTTCTTTCAAAGTAAAGGCAACTTCAAGCCTTTGATGAGCTTTATTTTCAATGTAAAACAGTCAACATAGAAAACAAGCCTTGCTTCAGAGTAGGCTACTCATCTTTAAGCATCCCCGGACCTCGTTTAATCTTTCTCTTCAGTGAAGGTGGAAGGGGATTGCAGTCCTCTTAGGTGAGAAGAGTTTTTGTAGCTCCCAATACAAAGGTTGGTTTGTTCCTAGTGCCCAGCAACTGCCACAGGCTTTCCAGACACAAAAGAAAGGCGTAGTCTGTGGCCTGAAGATCGTGCATGCTAAAAAGGCAGTCAGCTGGAGGGTATCACAGATCAACAACCAGCTCCGCCGCCGCCGCCTGGTAGCTGGCTTCAATCCGGCAAATGTAAGAGTTCAGTGAGACGGGCAATTTGTGCCGAGGTGCCGGGGGCTCGGAGAGGACTGCCCTAACCTTCGGGTCAAGCCTGGGTATGAGGAGCCGGGGCTGCGAGACAGGGAGCCTGGACAGGAGGAAGCACTGGGGGCAGGTGAGGCAACCTTTCCAGAGAAGGCATTGCATTACAGCACCGGAGCAGGGGAATGAAATATGAAAAGGAAGCAGGGCAGATAATCGGCAGGGGAAGAGGTTATGCGGGGACTCAGAGCCTAACATAAAAAGCTTGAAGTAATGAGTTTAATCTACGAAATCTAGTTCTTAAATTGTATGTGCTTGCCAATTAGCTAACCATTCTGCAAATCAGAATGGAATTCAGATCGTATCTTGGTAAATGTATTGACTCTGAAGTGCTGCAAGGAGAAAAAAATAATTCCCTCCTCTTTCCCCTACTGTGGGCTTTAAATATGAACAAAAATCAGATCTGAGAATTGAGGAACCATTTAATATGCTTACTTTCCTGAGTTCACATTCTATCTAGCCTACACTACCACAGTTAAAATCAAAAACTCCTATGGTAATATGACTTCAGGGGGCCAAATTCAGAGCGGTTGTAGGGCTTTTTACTGGTGAATATTGCCATGCATTGTGAGGAGGGGTCACCATCAGTCACAGTATGGATTAAAGTGCTGGAGATGTGAGGCTGTTACCTTGCAGGGAGAAAAGCACAGTATATTGAGGGAACCAATAGACCTCTTGGGCTCCTCTAATAAACACTTAAACAGTGCATGTATATAAAAAAGAGTTGCAGCATAACCTTTATTCTCCTGTATTAAAGAACGTGTTCATGTATGTATTAGTTTGTGTATCATAACAGCTTTCAAAATGGCTGAATGATACTGATTCAACTAAAAATACTACAAGAGAATAGCTGAAATTAGTTTGAATATCAGTTTAAGAGAATTGTAAAAATAATGTCAGTTTTACATCACTGGACAGCTAGCTGCAGTAATTAATAGGAATTAACACAATCCTTCATAAAGCTATTGTTTTATCCAGATTTTACTGGTATGGACTTTGGAAAAGTAGACATGAGTCAATGCCAGAAATTGCCACCAAGATCAGCACCCTGGGCAAGAATATTTACAGCTGTGTTTCAGAGTCTGGGAATGTTTGCTTTAGATGGCTGGCAGTACTGTGCTTTATACTGCAGAGGATCAAAAATTCATTATGTTTGATTGGTAACACAGGGATGTAATAATACAGAGTTTCTCCTTTTCTTAAAGAAGTGTTATCTAATTTGTGCTAAATTTTGGAGTTATGGTCCACACTGAGATGGATTAGAGGTGTATGGCTGGGAGATGTGTAGCTGGGTTTTTTAGCAGGGAATCTGACTTGCACTGATGCATATGCATTTTTTTGTACTAGCCTCCTGTGGTATTGCCTGCACGTGCTGATGAAATAATCTGCCTGAGAGCTGTTGGAATTTGTTTGTAAGGAGCTGGTTTGTTTATATGTAGATCAGTTATTACTGCAAAGATAAATGTATGCATGGAAAATTGTTACCACAGATGGGTGCTGGCTTCTGAGAACTGGGTCTCTTTAAGATAAACTTCATGTATCATGTCAGAGAAAAAAGCAAGATGGGGGCAAAACCACCACTGTGTTTTTTATTACATTCTGCTTATGCCAATCAGTATAATATACACTGCAAAGACCCGATGCTGTGCTTGCCATGAAAAGACTTGGGATTTTGTCAGTGTCAGATCAGACCCTTACCCACATTCTCACTGTTTGCCTAACCATCATTTTAAGTAATACCATGGTAAAATTTCCTTGCAGAAACATTTTATGAAATATGTAGTATGTATTGGTAATTGTGGTACGTTTTGCTTGTACTCTAATGTTTCTTTTCTCTTCTTGAAAATGACTGCATACAAATAGCACCTCTTAGTTGGTTTTTTCCACTTCCCTATCTATATTTAGAATTGTACCTATTTAATTGAGTGACAAATGTTCTCCTGTTAACCCAAAAAGGACAGATAGGATAATGGGAGCATGAACTGTCCTCTCTTCTCAGCTGGACATTAGCAGACCAGGATTTGATTCCCTCTTTTAGCATTCCCAAGGCTCACCAGTCCTTGTTCCGTGTGCTTTCAGTCCTCTGGATTTGGATTACCTTGAGGCATTACAGAAACCCTCTGCAGGACAGAAGCATTTAAAAAGTTGGCCCTTCTTCTGACAGAGCTTCTTGGTCCTCACTAGCTTCTTGGAGCACTGGTTCCCGTGGTGGTCTGCATGCAAATTGGGTGTCCTCTGGGGACAGTGTTGGATGGTGCAAGCACTAATGCTCCCTTCTATCTAACTATATCAGGAAAGTGTATGCAAAAAAGGCTTTTTCTGGGGATTCATGTGATCTCAGTGGATCTTGAGATCTGCTGAGCTTTGGCTGTTAATTTTTGTGGATGGAGATGGTCAGATCTCTCAGGAACGGGCTGGTAAATGTCACTTACAGCAGGGACTGGTTCACAGTGTTTAAGTGGAGTCCAGGGAGCTAAAGTTGGGCTCATGGCTCCAGAGAGCAAATGTATTCCACATCCAGACACAGATGTCAGGAGATGTATTTCAAATGAGACAGCAATGTCCTTCTAGACTAATGCCAAGAGACAGGAAAGAAACGTGAGCAAGAAAAATAAGGTCGCACCATTATGTCTACTGATGACTTTCAATCTCTGATGACTTTCCATCTCCGAACTTAATTTAAGCAATAATAATTGTATTCTGTTACATCACAATATAGTCATGACTGTTTGGTTTACTCATACTGCAGCAGTGGGTGCTAAGCTCTGATTTGAAACAGAGGTGGTCCCAGTTGGTGCTTGGAGGGTAACCCTCTGATGATGCCCTTCAGATGGAAACACTAAAAATAATTGAGAAGTAACTGAAAGTTGGTGAAATAATAGTAAAGAAAGTTAGTATTTATACCGAATCAGAAAAATATTTGCAAAAAGTTAGAAAAAGCCTAAGCACTATTAAAAATTGTAAGAGAGAATGCTTGACAGAGAGCTGACAGAAATAGTAGCAGTTGTTGTTTCCCCAGATTTTAATCAATCTTCTGTCAGTGACAAATAGAAAACATGAAGTTTTTTGGTTCTTCAGAAACATGCTCATAGAGAAATAAAACCTAATCCTGGAGTCCTTTCAAGTGGGATATCCTGCAGTGTTCTAAATAATTTGATTTGGAGGGAAAATATATCAAATATGTTTACATGTCATAAAAACAACACAAGATATTTTTCATCTTAGATTTATTACGTATGTACTTCTTTGTGGAAAATGTGCTGTTTCTTTTTGTGTTATTGACATTTTCATTAGCAATATGATAGATGCTGCTTGAAACAAAATGTTTTGCTGAAGACTAGCAGAATCACTGTTTTAGGTTTGGGAAGAAATATGGTCCATAAGGAAGACGCTACAATCTGTAAATGAAGCATTAATTAAGTTTACAGTTACAAATATGAAATTACGGTGCAATTACCTTTTTCAGGAGTCATTATTGTATTAAGGGCTCTGTTTTGTTTGTATTTGTCTTTTTTCACAGTGATGTCAATTACCTCTTACAGTGAAATGTTACTTTTCCTCAATGTGTATGTAACATCTAACTTTTAATGGCCAATTTGTTCACTTCCACCTTGTTTCTAAATAGATGTCCATGTCTGCCTTTGTTTCATTAAATGTCAAGTTAGTTGGAAAACCAATTCTAGGTAACATGGTAACTTGGAAGAGGATGTCAAAACCAAAATTGTTTAATAGTTCATTATTAACAATTCTGCTTACTGCAGATGAATGGGTTTTATGGTAAAACTCCAGCTGGACTATAAAACTTTCATCTTTGGACTATGTCCTAATGTGTTGTTATTAAGCTTTAAAAATCAATAAAGCAGGGGGAAGTACATTAAATTGGCAAAAGTTAAAATAACGTTGACAAATGGGCAGTTAAAAATTGTTGATATAACAGCTGATGAATTTCCAGAAGAACCTATGATGATAAGGGTTGTTATCATCTATTTAAAACCATTGCAAATTCATGCAGCCTTGCTTTTCTGGAAGTAGCAAATCCAAATATTCTTACAGAAAGTCTTGACTCACAACAAAGCTGATTAGTCATCCAAGCCACCAAAATAGTTAAAGCAAGAGTCAATATATCTTGGAATAGACACTGGAGCATTGATGCAGTTGTTTGAAGGGTTTCAGCATGCATAAGGCACTGAGTTACACTATAAACTATTAGGCAATATTTTTCCAGTAAAATCACTATTATTTAATTGTTAAGCTTTAGCTGCATGTCACAGACACAAACTCCTGTAGAGCTCATATATTTTGGGGCACGACTGCTTTAAGATATATCTGAGGAAACTGAAAAATATCATTCTGAAGAATATAAGAAGGGGGTAAGTCTGCATGTAGGAATCACCTCAGTAAGACTGAGTAAAAGTGAAAGAAAGAGAAATATGTCACATCTGCACTGATGCACAGGGCATTTTTGAAGGGGTTTTTTTGGGTTGCAGGCTGCTTATTAAGAGAGAGGCAGACACACCAGTTTTAAGGAAAAAAACTAGGAGTGATTTAGTCTGGAGCAGTAATAAGTGAACTAGGCTGTTACTTCGAGGGTCTGAGAGGAATCTGTTTATCTTCTGTGGCTAGAAAACACTGTTTATGTAACCTGTTGTCCTTTCTCTTGAGCATCAAAGCAGTCCAGTGGTTCTGTGTCACCATGGTGCAGAGGTAATCAAAGCAAACCTTCAGAGACTGTCACAACATTGTCATTTTGGCAGAGCATTGGAGATAATTTCAGCAAAGAGGCAAAGAAGCTCTGCATTGATAAGTAGGTTTCAGTCTGGACAGCTGGGTAGAAATAAACAGTCCCAAGCGGTCAGATACCAGTTTAAAACCACCCTGCTGAGATTTTTGTTGTTAGCAGAATACAGCGCCCAGATCATGAATTACTTCTAAATAAAAGCAATGTCTGTTTGGCTTTTTTTCTCCCTCCCTCTGTCCAACACTAATACTCATAGAATCCGTGCTAAGGCACATGGGGGAGAGGGACGTGATCCGAGACAGCCAGCACAGCTTCACCAAGGGGGACTCCTGCCTGACCAACTGAGTGGCCTTCTATGATGGAGTGACCACATCTGTGGGCAGGAGAAGGGCTACAGATGTCATTTATATGGACTTCTGTGAAGACTGATACAGTTGCCCAAAACATCCTACTCCCTACTTTGAAGAGGAATGGATTCGATGAATTGTTTATTCGGTGGATGAGGAATTGGCTGGATGGTCACATCCAGAGGGTAGTGGTCAGCAGCTCAATATCCAAATGGAGATCCATGACAAGGGGTGTCCCTCAGGGGTCTGTACTGGGACCAGTACAGGTTAATATCTTCATCAATGACGTGACAGTGGGGTCGAGTGCACCCTCAGCAAGTCTGCAGAGAACACCAGGCTGAGTGGTGCAGCTGGCACTGGGATGGGCTGGGATTCTGTCCACAGGGACTGGACAAGCTGGAGAAAGGAGCCCATGGGCACCTCATGGGGTTCTACAAGGCCAAGTGCAAGGTGCCGCACCTGGGTTGGGGCAACCCCCAGTAACAATACAAGCTGAGGCATGGAGGAATTGAGAGCAGCCCTGCCAAGAAGGAATTGGGAATAGTGATGGATGAGAAGCTGGACATAACTAGAAAGCCAGTCACATTCTGGGCTGTAACAAAAGCAGCATGGCCAGCAGGTCGAGGGACGTGATTCTGCCCCTGAACTCTGCTATTGTCAGACTCCCCATGGATTGCTGCATCCACCTCTGGAGTCCCCAGAGCTGTTGGAGTCTACAGGAGGGCCACGAGGTGATCAGATGGATGGAGCACCCCACATATGAAAACAGACTGAGAGACCTGGGGCTGTCAGCCTGGAGAAGAGAAGGCTCCCTGGACACCTTACTGTGGCTTTTCAGTACTTAAAGTGGCCTACAAGAAGGATGGAAACAGACTTATTAGCAGGGTTTGTGTGGTTTGTGACAAGACAAGGGTAACGACTTTAAACTAAAAGAGGGTAGATTTAGGTTGGACATAAGGAAGACATTTTTTACAATGAGGGTGGTAAACACTGGAAGAGATTGCTCAGAAGGGTGGGATATTGGAAATGCTTGGCACACACTGAACTGAAAAGACATTTTCATTAGTTTTTAATAACCAGCTAGAAGGAATTGAAAGACAGGACTTCTATAACAAGTTACTATAGGCACAGTACAAGAAGTATACATGCTTATACATGTAAGTAGTGTCTCACCACATTTTATCAATAAACAGATAAAGGCAAAATGACAATCTGCATCACTCAGCTAGGTTTTGCTGGTAAATGGCAAAGTGTTGTGGGAGTCTTGAATGTGATAGTGGCACTAAAAAAGATGATGCAAACGAGAGTTTGAGCTTAACGTAGACACACTATTAGTTTGGATGACAGTGTACTAATAACATTTAAATCCACATTTTCTGTAGTGCTTTTTAAATGCGTGTGTCCTTGTGATTATTTTGTTATCTGTAGCTGCTCATTTTTATGGAGTCAGTTTTTAAACACTGACTTTTACACTGAGTCAGTCTTGACTAAAGCTCTGTAATTTGTTTTTTAAAGGTCTACTACATTAGAAACAAAACATAAATTTCTCATATTTACAATAGGTTGGCTGTAAGATAATTTTCTGTGATCTCATCCACAGAGGAATCGATTAAGAATTTTTGCTACTTACTAGCCCATTCCCTTGCTATTCATTTTGTATGCTTTGATAGAAAATTAGATACTTTTGATTTATGTTTTCATTTGGCGTGAATTTACAAATATCCCTTTTGTAAGAGAACTTTGTGGATCTATACCAAATACTGTATCTTTTTCTTGCATAGCATATTGCAAATAGTTTGCATTATGGGTAAAACCCAAAGCCCCTTAAGTTATCTTGTGGATGTCAAGTAACCAATTTGGGGACAGCTGGCTGACTACCTGGAAAGCACTATCATATCATGGGGTCATTTGGGACATTTCCTTCATTTACTTTTTCAATTTCTCTTTATTGTTTGTAGTCTGCTTTAGAAAGGTAGGCAACCATACTGGTTACAACATCAAATAACTGATGGCATAAATGTTAAACAGCAAAATAGTTAACAGCTTTCAATCTGTGTAAAGTAAAATCAGTTTCCCTGGTTATTAAGCATCATTGCAAGAATTTGCTAGCATCAATGACATGATTAAAGACCAGATTAAGACCAGGTATGGGTCCATGAAATTCCCAAGTGTACAAATTTACAGGCACTTTTTAAAGCATATATAATGATATAGCTAAAGGCTGTTGTTGGCAATCTGCTCCTCCCTAGCTTACTCATCCTCTGCTCATGCTGATGAAAACTTCAGTGCACTAACTTCATGGCACATAATTCAATGATGTTAAAATAGGATAATTTATTCCCTTCCCTCTCACATTTTATTTCTTTCTATTAAATAATTTTCAGGCTCGAAAGTAACAAGGGAGTTGAGTTCGTGACCTGAATATAGTTGAGATTTACCTGCAGACTGCTTCCAGTCCCATCACATGTTCCTTCCATTTTCAGACTGCTGTTCTCTCTAGTAATATCACATTAGTTTTTCATGCAGAGATTTTTAGGCTCTGAGTTCCAATAATTTTCATTTTATGATGATCAGTCAATGCGTGCAAGTCAAACCCTGATTTATTCCAGCCATTAGGTGGCAGAGGTTCTTGGGTGTTTGGACTGCAAGCACTACATTTTGCCAGAGGCAGACACTTCCAATGTTCCAACACGCATATTTTGTGATCTTCACACAGTCAGAGCCACAGTACTGGTATGTCCTTCCTTGAAGAATGAGAGGGGTAAGTAAGGTTTCTGTCAGGAGGGAGAGGGAGGTGGCCTCCAGAGGTCCAACACACTGTCCCTTATAGAGACTGACATAACAATGGCCTCAGCATCATCTCTTAGCTCAGTTTCTTCGTCTTGCAGGACCTGGACTACCTGGCAGTTTCTCTGTAGCCCCAGTAGGAGAGTGACACACGATGCAATACTGAATGAAGCTTGGTGTTAGGTTCCTTCCTGCTGCCTCATTGCTGCACGGAACACAGGGTTTCCAGTGGATGCCATCCAATACTGCATAGGTCAAGGTTAGCCTAAGGTTAACTCAGTTATTTAAAATGCATATGCACTGCTGATAAAGTTAGCACTACAGATCCTCCAATTAGTTTTCTGAAGATGTGTGGCACATTTTGAGAAGAAAAAAGGGAAAAAACAACAAGAAAAAAGCATTTTTGGAAACTGTGAGCAATGGAAAGTTAAATAGGCCCCAAGATGTTTGTTTCTATTTCTTTTTTAAGCCCACTTCCCCAAATTGCTGAATAATAGTGTGTGTTTGAAAAAATATGAATGCCCATTCCTAGCTGCACATAAGTGTATTAGCTCCTACATGTACCCGTGCTGTTTCGGAGAGCAGACAGGACATGGCCAGTCTTGAGCACCTTGAGGCATAATCCTCCTTCTACCCAGCCCTCTCATTCATGTCTCCTGTGAGATAAGATGACCTATAGTGTTAAGTGACCTATACTACCACTTTCCACTTTGAGAGCCTGAAATAGATTTTCTGTGTGTCTGACGTGAAAATCCTGACAGTGCCCTACAACCTTTTGCCTGAAGCATGCAGGAGAGCAAATGGCAAATATGGAGGCACTGGACTTTAAGGCAGAAGAAACCTGTCTGCAAAACACCAGAACATGCAGCTGTCTCACAGCATAGCATAAAATGGCCTTGCCTGGTAGATTTCTGGAGCTGGCCAAAGTAATCATAAAATGTACATCTTGCTGCTCATGTGAAGTGCCTTCCCCTCCAGGATAATGCAGAGTAACTCCACAACAGAAGAGTATTTAGCAATAAGGTTAACAGACTAAGTACAGTGCTGAAATAAGACCACAAGTTATAAGGAAATGTGTTTTGGACTTACATATTGTAGACTTATCTGTGGTTTTGAATATAAGTTGTCATTTGAGAGTATTCACCAGGAGGCTTATCTGGAAATAGTCAGAGGTCAGATCTTTCAATATCTACCTGCTAAAATCAAAGATGTTTAGTGTAAGGTACTACTCTTGAAGAGTAGTTATAAATTCATCTGTTTTTTTTTATTCAGCAAAGTGTGTGTTCAGTAGAGTGGAATTCAACCTAATGAGGAACTTTCAGTCTCAGTCTGTCGAACCAGCCTTGATGTGCCAGAGGTCAGAGGTTCTCCTGACTGAGCTATACAGGTGTTTAAATCTCACTGGTGGGATTTTTTTCCTCTTTTCTAACATAATCTTTTAATGGAGTTTGAGAAATATTTCCTGAGTAAACACCATAGCCTTTGTTTTCACTGCTGAAAGGATGACTTGGGAAGAATCTTTGTTCTGTAAATACAAGTAATGATGTTAGAGATTTGCTTAGAATCATGAAGACAGTTTAGGGAGAATTAAAAAAACATCAGTGTGAGAAATGAAAAATATGTATTATACCAATAGGTTCATTCTACCTTGTAGGAAAGAACAGAGGAAAAGAAATCTAAGTTATCTTGTTACCCTTTTGGTACCTTTTGTTATTGATATGGAAATGCTTTTGAAATTTTTCAAATACTGCTCTATATTTTCTAGATAAGTAGAGAACATACAGGAACAATGTCTGCTTTCCTCTCTTTGCTTTTCTTTGTTTTTTTTCCAGTGAATATGATAGAACACACATTCAGAGAGGGATTATTTTGTCCTGGTTCCACCCCAGCCCAATATTTTTTTTTTTACTGAAGATTTCTGACAACTCTTTAGATAGCAATTTTAATTAACAGCCCAATTATTAAGAATATACCCACTCAGAGAAGCATTCTAAACAGCACAATTGTAAAGGTTAATTGTTCAGATATAATTAAAGCCATACTCTATCCTTAAAAGTGCTGGTGAATTTCTACAGTCACATTATTTAAATCTTTTAAATCTATATTGGACTAATGCCATTATCTCTAAAATCAAAATCTGCTCCATATACCTTGGTTATCCTTTTGCTTATGAAATTTTTGTTGTAGTATGATGTCAGTGTCTTCAAGGTAATAGTGAAACTGGTCTTCTCATCTTTAAACAAACAAACAAAACCCGGGTAAACTCTTTCGAGGAGAAATGAAACAATTGCTTCTCTCGAGTGGTCATTCCCTTCAGACTTTGGAAGAGAAGGCAAACCCTGTTTTCTGTGCAGCAGTTTTCTGAAGATTAACTGCAAAATAATTACTACTTTTCAGTTGTGTGAATCAGTGAGACACAAGGCAAGAATAGTTGGAGGGATGTTGAAAGACTGGGAGGAGGTGATAGTGTTAATGGAAAAAAGTGGGTGGTAAATGCACATTAAAGACCCTGGGATATTAACCTTTGACTTGCAAATGTTGTTTATTTCATTCTTGATTAATGTTTTTAAAATTTAGAAGGGAAAGCACCTTTTGGCCTTTTAAACAATGGACACCTTCAGTAAAACACTTCTCTTTGTTGTTTTTTTATTGGAAAGGGGAAAAATTACATGATGCTCTTCAGGCTCCCAGCCATTTGACTGCATTTATAGCAATAGTTGATGGCCTCTTATTTGGAGCCTGTGTGGTTTCATTGGGAGTGCAACACATGCTGCATTCATCCAGAGGATTAGCTGAATTCTCTGAATTAGGAGGGTGACCTTGTCGAGCACAATGTGTTTGGAGATGTGAGGTATTGGTTCTCCTTGCTTTTTAGGGAATTTTGGGGTTTGGGCTTTTTTTTTTTTTTGGCTTTTTTTTTTTTAAACCCTGAAGTTTGTAGGCTAGCTTATCTATGTTCCCTTTCTCATTTGTTTTTGGGTAAGTACTGACAGTATTCTTAATGTGACAAGATGTCACTGTCTTCCAGATACTAGTGAAACCAGTGTTTTACCCTTAAAAAACCAAACAATGAGTATTAGACAAAATTCTGCCTCTGCCACACCTGTAGTGTCCTGCTGCTTCCCAATGGAAACCACTTGCAAGAATCCAGTTTGGCTTATAAACCTTCAGTCATGCACTGAGAAAGACTAGCTCTAGGATGGACTAATTGGGCTCAGTACTGCTCTGCTGACAGTCTTACTGTATTTCAAATTTTAACTCACAGTAGTAAGTACATTGTCATCTTTGTGTGTGACCTTCTCATATTTCCAGAGCAGAATCAGTGTGATCGGTGCAATTTTTTGATATTGGTATTTTACATGAGACCCTTAAAAAAAAAAAAATCAAATTCCCACTTTCAGTGTGAGATATTAAAGAACAGATTTTTTAAGGTTGTTTAAAGTCTCTGGGTGCTAGGTTCCCATTGAATTGTACAGGTCTCTGCTGTAGCTGGGAAATTCTAACCCCAAAGGTCTTGAAGAGGAAATGATCTCCATTTTTGTCCAATCCTTAACACAAATTTCTTTTATCAATACAGCATAACAATATATAGAGATTGTTTTTTCTATAGATGTTTCTCCTTGCATTACATGACTGAAATGTCTCCTACAAATTCACCTACAATTAGCTTTGGTTTGAAAAATCAGCACAATGAAATGTTTTTTATTGTTATACACTTTAGTCTGTTTGCATAGCATGCAGTTTTATTTCTGTAAACATTAGATATTCATATCTGTTATTTATGTAAATTTCTCTGTCTGCTATAGATTTGCAATCTTTGCATATTCTCTACTGAACTTTGATTATGCTGTTTGTAAAACATAGACAAGAATTTAAAGCCAATTCCTGGTGATGATGAAGCATTTTTTTGCTTCTCAGAAGTATACTTAATCTTTTAATTTTATCAGAGGTGGAATTTAAATAAATACATCTGGAAAGCTATCTGAATGAGAGTGTTTTTGTTTCTTAAGGACCTTTCAGTAAACGTAACATGACTGAAAAGAGCTGCTGTGTGTGGGAGTAGTGGTGTTTGAACTGCTGATTGCTGCCAAAGGTTACTGGAGTGAAGACAAATGAATCCTTCAAGGCAATTAAAAGTAATATAATTGATGAAACAGAAGCTGCTAATCCCTTCCAGTTTCATATAACTTAAGATTTAGGGCATCATGCCAGAGACATAAGCTGCAGAGAAGGTGAAAGCCACGGCTAAAAGTTGTGTACAAGTGGTGTGTCTTTTGGGGAGGAAGGAGCAGCAGGAGCACATCACACTAATGCTCTGCACAGTCTGGTGGCTCCCTATTCCTTTCAGAACACACTTCGAGGGCCTGATCTGCTGTTCTTCATGGACTAGGGCCTGTCTTGGAGACTACCTCTCCATTTTCAGCCAGAATGGTTTAACATCTGGTTTAACAGAGATGCTGCTGTGATTATAGCCCGGTGTGAAGCTGGGAGCCAGAGGCTGAGAACACTTCAAGCATGGCTGTAGCAACCAGCAAAGGTGAGAGTGAGCGTGGGCCTGCTTATGGTATGTTGTGAAGACCAGAATTTAACTTGTAAGTCTTCCCTCAGCTGAGAGATCCAAATTAGTTTAATTCTCATAACAGGAAAGAAGTGAAAAGGGGAAAAGGGTGAAGTGATAGGATACTGAAAAACATGTCAGTGAAAAAAGCCAGGGGAATGTAATAAGCATGTGCTGTTCTGGAAAGCAGGGTGATTTAAAAAAAACCAAAACCCCAAACTTCCCTCTATTAATTAAAATAATTTGCATCCGAACAACCTTAAAATAGACATCTTTCCTATCTTAAAAAAAAAAAAAAAAAAAAGAAAGAAAGAAAGCATCTCTGATTTTTATCAGTTTCATTTTTTTTATTTTAAGGTGAGACTTGCGTGTTGTCTCAGGTTCAAATATCAGGTTTCCGTGCTCTCACAAAAGTGCATATAAGCTACTAGGTAGTTGAATGGTCATCACTTCAGGTCTGCTAAGAGCAGTGTGGTTTCTGTGTTAGCAAAGAAAGATTTAAGAGGGAAGAACAGCTGAACCCAGAGGTCAGAGCATTCCATTGGCAGAAACTCTTGCTGCCCTAAGCAGGTCAGCTGAACTTTTAATATATAGAATTTTTAGCTTACTGTGCCACAACCAGAGCTTGGTTTTGTAACATTTCATACTATGCTTCTACTTTATATTTACACATAGTCAAAAAAACCCATCAAGTTAGGTAAGCCCATGTAATTGCTAAATGTCCATGTAAGTCAATCTTAGGTCCTGTCGATTTGTTGCTGTAGAAGGAACTCAGCAAAAGATGTTGGATACAACTGCCCCAACTGCCTCACTCCCAGTGCCAGGTCAGTGTACATCAGCCACTTTGAGCTTCTTAAATATTACGTATTTTCACACTCAAAGAAGCAGGCTTACAGAGCAAAGCAGGATTTTTTCTCTAAAATTCAGCACATTTTTACGATAGCTAATCTATGAGGGAATTAATGCTGTGTGAAGCAGGTATTTTCACTGCTGTACATTTGTGCAGTGTGTGCTTCTCCTGTAACATAGGGGTTCAGGGAATCTAAAATGTCATTAGCTATATCAACTGTGGTTTTCTGAGGTTTCCCAAGAAAGTATTAAGAGAAAGAGCTCACATGGTGTTCATCTTTATAATGATCTCTTCTCTTACCCATTTTCTTTAAGGAATTTCTCTAGGCGCACAAATAGGTCAAGGCCAATACACCATATTTAAAAGCAGACCTCAAAGCAGAAGTTTGCAAAATGCCTTTCATCCTCATCCTTCTCCAATCTGACCATCACTCAATCTTTTCTCTACTGAGGACATCTCACGTTGTGGGGTTATATGCTGCACCTTTAGCCTCTGATCCTCAGGGAGTGATCTATTCTCTCAAGCACTGTGGTGCCAGATTGGTACTTGTTAGCCATTGCCACCACTGGGAGGTCTTGTTGTCTCTCAACAGCTGCAGGACTGAGTACCTGGGTCCTTCAGAGAAGAATGGTCCCACGCTGCAGCAAGGCTCCTGCAGTGTCCCCGGGGCTGCGGTGGGTGACAGTTCAGGGCTGTGCCACATGGAGCTGTGGTGAGAGCACGGGTTTGCTGTACAGCCCGTGTCAGCAGTGCTCCCCCCCTCTTCTCTCACTATGCTCCTCAGGACATCCCTGTGTGCTGCACCTCACTTCCATGTATACCACGGGAAGCTGATTTTCCAGTTCCAGGCAGTTGCACTGATTATGGGCAATATAACTGTTCCTGAAGGCAATCTGCCTAGAAACCTGCCTGGAAAGATGTGCAAGTGATCTTGGCCAAGGTCAAACAAGGTCCAGTTTTCCCTCTCATTGTAGCTTTCTGTGTGGCAGTGGCAAAAGTAGGGGTCAAAGCAGTGAGGCACTATGAGGAAAATACTCTTAATGCATGCTGAGCTAAATGCTGGAAGCTGTTGTCTGTGATAACACCTGGAGCAAAGAGGTTGCACCAGGTGCCCACAGCAATGCTGTGTCCCAGGGAACCCAGCATCCAAACTCTCACAGAGATACCAAAGTAACAATGATCACGTGAATAGTTGGAGAAGGTGATGGGGTAAAGGGAGAGAGGTTAAGCTGGGACACAGGAAGAAAGGGAAAAGGTCTTCTGCTGGCAGAGGATAGACTGGACCAACTATTCATTGTATAAGGCAATGAGACAAAAGACTTGATAGAATGAATGGTGTCTATTTTTAGTAGAAAGAAAATGTCTTCTGCATCTTTTACATAAGCAGGGGAGTGCTATACATCATTGTTTAAAATGAGGGATTCAATCTACCTACCCAGTTCAGCCAAAATGACAGCAGGTTTCATGGATATCTTAAGAGATAGATGGTGACTTGGCGATGTCGTGCCTGTATCCTTCCTACCATATCCACTAATGTCGTGGCAGCTGCAGCACGTTCTTCTGCAAACTCTGAGGATCGTGGGGAGGCCATGAGAGACCCAGGGAAGGGTGTCAGTTCCCTGTCTGTGTCATGCAAGGCCTGGACTGCACTTTGGGACAGCTACACTCGGTCTCACTTGCAGGGATGTGATGGGGCAAGGCAGGGGCAGACCCCCAGCCAATCTGGATTTCAGTCTGAGAGGTGACAGTGCCGGCTGCGTGCACCAAAGTTGTTACTTGTTACCATAACAACGTGGCACATCCTCTGCAGTCCAGGCACTCCACGCCTGGTGTGCAACGCTCAGCAGTTGCTCTAACAAGATCCACTTTTATTTTGTTCTTGTATTATCTATTGTTTGGGATAGAGAAGGAACACAGCCGTTGGGTTTTCTGATGCATTTTGCCAGCTTGTCCTAAAACTCCCGGGTACACGGGAATGGAATGTCCAGATGGCACTGTTTTGCATTCCTATTTTGAAGATTTGGAAAATAAGTGCATGGCATATGTATATGCATGGACAGAAAACACATTAAAAAAATATATATAGCATATCTGGGAGTTGAATGTCACAGTTATTAGTTTTTTGGATTTTACTCATTGTTAGTAATAGAAAATATTGGTGGGGTTTTAAAATGTGGTGTCCCCATAATATAAAGTGACTGAAAGTTGGCCTGCTCTATTAGTAATGTGACATAAATTATTAGTGCAGACCATTCTTCACTATAAAGTTTAAACCCCCCAATATTTTTGTTAAAGAGTCAGGGTCAGGAATAACATGTAAACAATACCTTTTATTCTCTGTGCTTGGTCTGTGCTCTCTAACTCTGCAGACATTGAAAAGTCATGACACAGGTAAATGTGAAAGAAGACATCACACCTGTTGCGTGACATCCCTAGCATTCAGGAGGACTTTTGTATGCCTAATATTTCATACAGGCACAGTGTTTACCATTAAGTCAAATTCTGTTATTTTATTTACTACCTCGCTATTTGGTAGTACTTAAAGTAATTTTTATGGGACCTGACTTTCACCCTAACTCTCAAAAAGACCAAAACCCTTTAATAAAGTGACTCCAATCATCGTTTAACACCTTGTCCTAAAATGCTCAGAGGGTTATTGCAAAGCAAGAATAATAACAGGTTTCTTTTTAAAATAATGAGAAATGCATATTATGATTTTATTACACTTTTCTCAGCTGGCTGGGTAAAATATTTTCCTGTTGACATTTCTGAATGAGGCAAGAAAATTCTTGTCAAGAGCAAGTTTATATGCAATGAGAAGCTGGAATAGCAACAGCAATCTTTGTAAATCCTAATGAAAGCCATAATCCAGAGGAACAAATCTGCTTCATAACACTAAATCATTATAATTGCCACCTACTCTTTCAAACCCGCAGACCAGGAGCTCCAAAGTACCTACTCCGTGTTTAGATATACCAGAGTCAAGAATTTTTCTCTCTCTGTGTATACATGTATCACCCATTTATGGTTCTTAAGTCAAGCATCAATGTCAGGAATTTAACCACAATGCCTTGAGGGCAGACGGTCAGCATATTACTTTACTATTCAGCTGAATCAGTGCTCCCTCCAGTTGGTTTCTTCATTCAGCATGCTTTCCTGTGGGCCATTAAGCTAAACCTGGCTCAAACCCTCACAAATAATAATAATTCCCTTCAAATATTTTGAAGAAAATTTTTGAATGACCCACCTTGTGTAACTGGATGCATTTTACTCCTGCAATATATTTCAGGTATTCAGTATTTTCTGACTTTGAGACAATAGTTTTCATATTTACAGCCTTGGTGGATTAGCAATGGGATGTTTGCTACATCATGTTTCACTTGTCAAATGCTGCCTCTATTATTAGCAGGAGTCACTGCACAATATAGTAATTTGAGGCCAACAAAAACAACATAAAAATACCTATTTTCCATAATAGGAAACCTCTTTCTCCTGTGTGACCAAATTACAGTCTGCTAAAATCAACAGACAATAAACTAGCTAAGTTTTGAAGACTTCTAGAGTAATTCTGTGCCTAAGCAGTCCAACAGTTAGGTGTTCATTTTCCAAGTTCCAAAATGCTAACAATCTTTTTTCAATCACATAATAATTAATTAATTGTACCAGAATAGGCTTCAAAAAAATTAAAACTATTTTATCATGAGGTATTTTCGTATTTAGTATTTTGAACATTGAATGAAATATATGTACCAAATCTTTGTTTTCTGATAAGAAGAGGACAAATGCCATGCACTCAAAAATACAGTGCTTAATTTCTTCAATGTTTATGTAATTGTTTCTTGATTTTGGGCAGCTATTCCATGCTACTATTGGCAATGAGAGTCATGCTAGATAAAAAAAGATAAAAAGATGGCCAGTTAGGGGAAAAAAAAAGTGAATTCTCAGCCTGTTTGCATGAGAAAATTTAGCTAAGTTCAGTTCTTGGGAACAAAGGAAGTGTTAACACTCCTCTGGGCTGCTCTCCCACTGCAGCTAAGAAGCTGTGAAAAAATAGACTCTTTCAGGGCTTGAATGTGAATGAGTTGAACTCTCCTGTAACTAGGAAATCTTTTCAGAATCAGACAGAACCGAGCAGGTTTTCAGTTGGTGTATCCCATTCATTCCCTCACTCCTTATCATCCTCCACGTGCTGATTCAGCTTGTAACAGAGTGTGTTAAGGCTTTTGAAGTCTGATCAAAGATCCCACACTGGTTGCAGAGAGGTGGAAAAGAAGGAAGGCACCTTGTCTTTTGTGCTCATCCTAGTTGCAAACTTTACTGCTCCATCACTGTCATCTAAACCAGAAGCAAAAAATGAAAATTCCTCTGGAACTTGGATGGTATTGTAGTTGTTCAATTATGACTAATCTAAGAGGTTGGCTAGTGCTAAGTGATTTTGTTTTTTCTGTTCATATGCTGATTGCTCCCCAGGCTTAACTGATGCTTCCATCTAAAATGCCTTACAAGAAATATTGCTGAGTACACCTGCATTGCTACTCACATGGGAAGAAAAAAATTACCTGGCTCATGTCTAACAGCCACGCCTTATGAACCACTGATGCATTTTGACATTTTCAGTCTTCCCATGTCATTGGAAAAATGAGGGAAGGGGAAAGCATCTTGTCATTTAATGTTGTTCTCCTAAGTATGACCAAAATCCTCCTTTTTGTATGAGGTCCATGTAATTCACCTGCCAGGAAGGAAGGACTGGCAGGGAAGGACTCTGCCCATGCTGAGTCATATTTTGAAAGAAACAGAAATATTTCTATAGTCACTGGAGTGATAGCAGTAGCTTAAGGTACACCGGTAAAGCAGCCCTGGATAAAGTATTACAGTTTTCAGTTAACAAACTTAAAATTATCATCAAGATACATTTTCCCATGGAGTTTGGAATCAGGTGGACAATGTCTATATTTTTGCCAATAGGTGCTCCTCTATTTATGTTGAATCCTGAGAGTACTGGACATTCAATTTTAAATCAGGTAGGTAACCTTGATTATTTTTTTTTTAATCAAGTACTGGGTCATGAGCCAGTGACTCAAGCATCACCTTCAAGTCACACTGTTAGCCCACAACTTTTATGGACTTGTTGGTGTTTATATGTTTGGTGTTTATATGTTTATTGCTGTTTTTCCACTCCTTACACTTATCCCTAAATTGCTGGGCAGGATAGGGGGGTTTTTAGTTCTGTTCTTCTTTTGAACTACTCCTCAGTTCTTGTGAGGAAGAAGAGATGGGTCCCATGCCTGTTTTCCATGGCACAAAGCTTTCTGCAGGAGCAGCCCTTGACAGGGTATCATAAGGTCCTTGGTAGATGTGTGTAGAGCCAGATCCCTGTGCCTTTCTCTTTGCTTCCCAGGCCATCTTCCTCAGCAGCAACCTTGTCTCCTGCCAGGGATTAGAGAACCAGAAAAGGTTATGAAGGATTTCTCTAACTGGACACTGGTGTAATTTTGCTGCCCAGCTCTCTTATTACTGAGGGTTTCTCGCTGTCCACGTCTGATGTCAGTACTGACATGTACCAAGCTGACTAAAATGCTTTGATTAGCCAGCAGCATAGTACATACAAGCTGGCATTTTTCACTTATCTCAGTGGTTTTTTCCTGAAGAGGAAAAAGGTAATGGTTTCTGTATAGCTTCTGATGCAGGATAAAGGCTGCATCCCACTATCAGTGCATTTCAATTCACACTGCATCTTGTGATTGCATGTGCAGTGCAAAAATTATTATTTTTATTATCTGCAGCATGGCAAACAGTGAGACTACTGATCTGCAGCAAACTCTGCATCAAGCCTCACACTGGGTTGTCACGAGTCTGTGAAAGGTGGGCAAAGTTCTGGGCAACGCCTGGAGTCTGCAGAGTTCTGTTTTCCTTCACAGCCTTTTATTTAAATGGCTGCTGATAAATGAGGTACAGAAAATGGCATTAAAGTGACTCATTATGTCAGCATACTTTGCTGCTTGGAAATGTCACATTGTTGTCATTGCACAGAGAGAATTGGTGTATACATTGGTGGATACAGCCAATAAGGAGAATTGATCCCTGATCCTTTCCTGTCTTTTGCAGAATAGAAGTTCTTTTGACCAGGAGAGATAAGGAGAGAAAAAGAAACACATAGTTGCATTTATGTTTGGTAATAATTTTTATATAAAACAGAAATAAATATTTTTGTGACCTAAAACATAGTGCATTGAAATGTTTCCTGGTGAGAGTGATTAGAACAGCATGTAATAATGTCTGACGAGCAACATGAATTCATTGACAACCAGCTGTTGAGTCTTACATATTTGATCTGTTTCTACTCCTTATGTTTTATTAATGCCATCCTTCAGTTCTAATAATGCCTGATTCTGTGCTTCTCAGTCAGCTACTAAGTAATTAATTTTCTGGGACTTGCTCCTAAGGAAGAAATGATGTGGGATTGAACCTGTCATTCCTGAGGAGCATTAACCAGGCTTTGGTCTTGGGAGAACTCTTTTAGATCCCTCTACGCAACACACTTTTTATAAGGGTAATAACATACAGTAAGAAACATGTTCTGTGAGCTTTGTAGCTTTATATTTTGCTATGCTGAAATCTGGTAGGAGAAATAGGGCCACAGCTGGGACTCTGTGATTGTGCATGGGTATGCGTGGGGCCAGATAGGGAGGGTGCAAGGAAATATATAACATTGCAGAGCAATTAATGGACAGAAAATACAGAAATACAACTAATCACCAGCTGTGATAATGTATTACAGCTTTGTAGATTCAGTTTGTCATTTGTGGGTCATTTGTAGACCCAGTGCCTCTGGGTCTGTGTGTAAACCATGAAGACCAGATCTCTGGTCAGCACAAAAAGTAAAGTAAAGACCAGGATGAAGCCTTGCTCACTCCCTGCACTTCCTTTGCTGCTAGAGGAAAACCTGAGGATGCTGAGAGGAAGCAGAGGAGCTTTGGCACTGGCTCCATCAGGTGGCCTGGCCCCAGTGGGTGCGGGGATGGGTTTTGCTGCCTGTACAGCAGAGCATTGAACAATCAGTGCTGGGCTGGTACCCACACCCCCATCCAGAGCCTCTCCACAGCCCAGAGCCACTGCCACTGTCACAGACCCTGTCGCCACATGTAGAACTCCTTTGGTCTGTCCTGATGTCTGCATACAGAGTCATTAAAAAACATGCTGTGAGGGAAAGGACATATGGAGGCAGGAACCATGGCCTGACCTGATGAGCTTTTCATTTCATTTAGGCTGCTTTAGCTGCAGCCAGGCTTGGCAGAGAGGGAGTGCGTATAGTTCTTAGAGTTTTTTTATACCTGCTTTTTCCCCCTGCTTTTTCTCTTCTTCTTTTTTTTTTTTATTTTTAATTCTTCTCTTTTCATTTGTATTTGTTTCGAAATATACTTGATTTAAAGCTAACAGATTCTTCTAGTGGGGTGGTTTCTGAGGAGGTCACCATTAAGGCAGAATGGGCAGCCCAGATTTAATGAAACATGGCATCCGCTCGTGTGTAACCATCTCTTATAGAGAACCCCACCTAAGTGTGCCTTGGTGTTTCTGTGATACAATAAGCCAGCCAAAGTCTCCCCTTTATTTATCTTACAAGCAAGAGATGACACTTCTGATAACGTTCTCTCAATTTGTCTTTAAAAGCAAACACTTGAAGGGGGGCTCTCTTTCTGCAGTAAAAAAGGTCACAAAATTTGGGCTGCATGGGTGCAAACAGCAGACTGTAAACCTTATGCTGTTTGTCTTTGGGATAGTGTACCTTACAATGTCAATATGTGTTCTATTAATCAGATGGGTGTTGTGTCCTTTTGCATCAACCATCTATAAAGTATGCATCTCCCTTTGTGTTTTAAAAGCAGTTTTAGCCTGATGTTTAATACACAGGCGTATTGCAGAATTGGTGTCACACATCATGTCTTCATCTGTATTTACTATGTTGTACCACAGAACTATTTTGTTTTCACATTGTAATGTACATTTGTGAGAAGCTTTTCTGAAGTGAAAGTACGCAATCAATGCTTTAAAAAATATTGCTTGAGGAAATGATTTTATTAATCCTACACACAATATCCTTCCTGTCATATAGTGGAATTTAGATGGCAGAATCAATAATGTAGTATTCACATGGGAATTGCTAATACACAAATTAGTGCATGGTGCCTCTGCACTTGGTAGAAAAGATAGCCTGTGTTCCCTCAGCCTTTTATTGCTGTGCAATCAAAGAGAATTATGGACATAAAAAATCCAGTAAAATATAATGGAATATTTCATGAATTGCAATGTTTACTAACAAGAGAAGAACTTGCTTTTTTCAAGTCATGGCTGAACAGAGCAGCTAGCAATATTTAGGGTAGTAATAAAAGGCAAATTATCAGTGTTTTCCTTTAAAGCCTATCATGGAGGTAAACTAAAATCTAATGCAATCTGGTAACGTTAATGCACGCTCTTTATGGTGTAGTGTGTGAATACTGGAATACTAATGGTTCATCATTTATTCCACATAGCAATACCCTTATGTATTATTGAAAATGTAAAGGGATATAAATTAAATATAATGAAATAATTTAATTTCTAATGGTTACAGAATGATCTAAATACACTGAACAAGACCCTGTGACTGCCTGCTCTATTAATTGCTCAGTTGTATGCTTATTTTCATAATCAATGCATTACTCAGAGTATCTTTAGTGGAATTTATTACCTCATTTTCAGTTTCATGCTACTTAAATATGCAGTAGGCAGTCCCACAGAAAATTGTGATCTGTAGAGCAAAGAATCATGGTGTCAGAGGTCAGAGTTCTTTGTTTTCATTCCTTTGAAATCGTTCTTTAATATTCTAAAAGGGGCAAAAAGCATGTAATTTGCATTTAAAGTACAGCTTTCCTGCATTACATCCCCTTGAATATATCCTTTGGGTAGTGGACATTCATCATAGAATTCCTCTTGACTCTGGAAACAGTGCAGAAGGTAGCTGAAGAACCTTTGTAACTGTGCAGTACAAGGCAATAAATCTGAAGCTGCCACAGGATTACTATGGTAACCATCCAGCCTGTCGCTCTCCCAGCCCTACTGAAAGGTAGGTTCAATTTTCAGCTCGTCAACTCCTCTCCCTGATTTACTTGTTGACACTGCACATTTGATGTAGTAGTGTTAATGCCCTCTTGCAGCACAAGGGACTAATCCTGACACTGTTTTATACGGCAACGCGCAGGAGCGACCCCAGGAAATAATTTAAAATTGTAGAATTGTATTCCTGTCAGCAAATGCATAAAGTGGCATAAATTACCAGATTTTGAATCCTGTTTTAAGCTGCTTCAACTTTGTATGGAAGAAGGAACTGTCTTCACATGGCAGCATGCAATATGAGTTTAGAATTGAGATTAAAATTTCCTACTTATTTGAACATTTATAGGAGGGAATATGTGCAGGTCATCCTGGGGTGTGTATCCCTGTGCTTGCACCCTTTCTCAGCTCCTTACTACAGAGATGGAGAGGGTTTTGGCATGCAGTGGGGTGATTTGTCTTTTTTGTCTTGTAGTATTCTCCATGGAAATGATCTGTGGTTTTGAATAAGTATGGCAAATGCTGTTACGCCTCAAAACAGATTACTTGAAATGTTATGTTTTGCATTTACACACCCACTTACTTTCTCCCTAGGGCAGACTGAGGCTGTGTCAGGTGAGCCAAATAAACCAGGGACTGCTGACTGACATCTTGATATTTTTGTTTTTCAGGATGTCCCCCAGCTTTCTGGGGTCAATCAAAAAAAGAATGCTGCTTAAGTGAGCTTAAAGTGCCTTTGTTGCTGAATAAAGGAGAGAAACCCACATTAGTTTTTAACACTGAAATACATTCTGGAACTTGTGAAGCCTGTTTTACTAAGGTTATTTGTGGGTGTGGATGCACATGTGTAATATGGAGTGTAGTTCGATTCTCTTGCATCTTGTTAGAGGTGAAATCTAGTTTTCTGAATGGGGATAAAGACAGTTTAGTCTCTGTTATCATATCTTTGATATGAGTGGATTCTTCTTTGTGTGTTGAAAGCCAGACTTAGCATTTAGCTTTTCTCTCAGTGGGGGTACTGATCAAATTTAACGGCTCTGCTCTGATTGCTGTCTTCAGAAACACTGTAGGAACTTAGTAGATTTTTGATTTCCTCTCTCTGTCAAATTTGGTGGAAACTGACTGGTTGTTGCTAAAGGTAGCAGAAACAGGAGGGAGTTTGTACCCCCTCACATATGCCACTGAATAATCATCTTTGGAAAAAACCAAGGAAGGGAAAAAATTCTGCATACAGCAATTGATATGCTGTTACTCCAGTATCCTTTGAAGTGAAACACCTTGACTAGGAAAGGTGTGGCTCGGTTTGAAATAACTTTCTCAAGCCAAACCTTTCGATGCCTAATATTGTCATTCACCCCATCTTTGATTGTACAGAGGATTTATAGATTTTCAGCTTGAAGGATCTTTAGATATCCATTTCTTCCTTTCCCTAAAATAGTCCCTAAGATTCCTCTCAAAACAATATTTTCATATTAAAGAAATAAACCAACCAAAGCACTGCTGATAGTACTGGTGATTTTCAGCAACAGATCTGCATAAAATGTTACCCTTCTGCTGCTGAGAAATGTTTCGCCTGCTGAAAAATATTAGTTTGCTCGCCTCAGGACATAACTGCTATTTATCTGCTTGCAATAATCAGTTTGGTTAGTCTGAACACCACATGAAGATAACATGGAAAACCACCAAATTGGAAATGTGCTGTCCTGTACTCCTTCTCACAGCTGAATTTGGATTGTCTTCTGAATGATAAGGGCAGAAGCAGGAGTGGGTCCCTCATCAGACAGGCTGTGGTTCAGCCCACATGCTCAAGTTTCTGTTCACTGAGAGCTGGAGTCAGTGATCTCTAACTGGCTATACAGGTGCTTTTTTGTTTTTTATTTCCACTGGTGGGGACTAGTTGCTATTGCAGGAAAGGGGAATTTTGACCTTGGCTGGCTGCCAGCTGCCCATCCAGCTGCTGTCTCATTCTTCCTCATCAACAGGATGGGGAAAGAAAATAAACTCATGTATTGAGATTAGGAGAGGGAGGTAACTCATGGATTACAATCATGGGCAAAACAGGTTTAACTTGGGGAAGATTAATTTAATATTCTCCTGGTTAAAAACAGAATAGGACAGTGAGAAACAAAGACAGGACTAAAAACCACTTTCCCCGCCTCCTTCTTCTCAGGCTCAGTTCACTCTGAAGTGTTCTACCTCTCCCACCCCCCAGCTGGTGCAGGGGGACGGGGAATGGCAGTTGTGGTCAGTTCATAATGTTTCATCTCTGCCACTCCTTCCTCCTCCCACTCTTCCCCTGCTCCAGCATGGGGTTCCTACCACAGGACAGAGTCCTTCATGAACTGCTCCAGGGTGGGTCCATCCCATGGGCTGCAGTTCTTCACAAACTGCTCCAGCTTTGGGAATATCAGTCAAAGCCTGTAACGATCAACACAGAAATGAAGACCAGCACATTTCCCTACAGGTAAATTACTAAGATATAAGAGAAGTGGTGGGCAAGAGAAGGTGTCAACTTCTGACTTTATGCTGGCACCATATTTGTGTTAAATCTGGTGAAATTATGAAGAAATGTGTTTCTTCAAGAAGGATGGCCCTCAAAAGGATCATGTCTTCCTTACCTGGTCTAGACAGATCACTCCATCCCGTGTGATGACTTAATGTCATGCTTGAGGATCAGTAGCATATTGTCATTTAAGACCATGGACTTTATGAGGAAAGCCTGGAAAAATTGGAACACTGCACTTTATAAGGGATAGCAAGAAGGAAAATCTGAGAAAGGAATAATGTGTTTTTGTTTAAACATTTGACGGTGATAGATGTTGGCTAGTGTTGCTTTCCAGACCACAGTTGCTTGAAGGCAGTAAAGTTCATTTTTTTTCTGGCAGGCCATAGCTAGAGCTTTGTTTGAGACATTGTTTCTTGGCTATGCTGTTAAGTAGAAACTCAGTAAGCATCCATATTTTTACAGTCCTAAAGCTCTATCTGGTCTGAGGTTTAGCAGATATATGTATCTATCTCTCTGGAGATATGTATCTATCTCTCTGGAGATAGAGTCAGTTCTTGTTGGAAAGCTGCTCATAATTTTCTTGCGTATTTTATGTCTACGTCAAATTAGGAACATGGCGATTAAAAACCTGGTACAATTTTATAATTAGAGTTATGTTCAAAAAATCTTTTCCAGAAATATGTTAAGACTTTGAAAATAGTGCTGATTTCCTAGCACGAACATGGTAGATAATTTAGCAAAAATCTTCTATTTTCTAGAATTCTACATCTTCAAAATTTATCCTTTGCCATAACGTTCGGTTCTGAAATCTGAATGTTTGTTTAAAGAGAAAATGGTCTCTTGACTCTTACTCCTGCAAAGAAAATCTTAAAAATTGTGAAGGGAAGTGTGCCTTCCTTCATGATCTTGACAAGGTGAAATATGAGAACCTCATTTGAGAGGTTATTAAGTCTGAAACTTAGTGCTTTGATAATTTTAAGCCTTACTCAACTACTTCACAAATGACAGTGCTGTCCTTTTTACTGGATGCTGTTTCTTTGCTGGCCTGTACTATCATCATTAATAGCTATATTGATTCAGTCACTCATTTTTATATTTAATTCATTACAAAGTGCAACCACTGAAGAGGTTACATAATCCAGAAATCTCAGTGCACTAAATTGGAAGCTGGAAGAAGGAAGCTATAAAATGCAAAGGACCCTTGCTTCCTCTTTATCACAGGAGTTGTCTTTTTTTTCTTGGTATTTCTGACATATTTTACACACTGCCATTTGGGTAGCTTTTGAATTTTGTTCTTCCCCTCCATCTCTACATGTTGCTGCCAGGACTTTTTTTGTTTGTTTGTTTTGACAGTGTTATTGGCTCCACACCATCAGATTCCTGCAATACTGCAGTAATAGGAAACCAATGACTATATAGGAAAGCATGGGTGAAGGAGATAGGACATCATTATTTCCCATGTTTTTGCAGTTACAGAGCTCTGATGCATTCACTAGTGCTATTTATAAATGTGCCACTAAGCAGTCAATAATATCTCAGTTTTAAAATAAAATATAGCTTTAAAATTCCCTAATAAAATCCAAATGCACTGAAATGTGAAAGAGAGTTTCTTTTGTTTAAACAAACTGCCTTTTGATTTCAAAGAGCTACGATCTCCCGATGATGGAGCTGAGGGAAGTAATTGTTTGCAAAGCAGATCTATGACAGTTCTTCTTCCAAAGTGTAAAGCTTTGGAAGGGGTAGAAAATGGAGGTAGGTGGACATGTGAGTCTTAAATCATGTGGGATATCAATAGATAGGCTGAAGTGTTAGAGAAGGAGGTCTAGGGGGATGGGAAATGGAACAGGTGGTTTACAGTACATGCAAGCACGAGCTGCCTTTCTTCATGTTGGGAATGGGGCTCAGTGCTGTGAGGCAAAGGATGCTTCTAGCAGACAATGTTTCTCATGCCCAGACACTTCACAGAGTGGAGGGTGGCATGTAAGCATCCATGATGGCTTTGGTTCCTTGGGAAGGACTGGCAAGGGCAAAGGAGCCTTATTTTGAGGACATGATTACAAGAACTCCGTGGTGGATAACCTGTGCCTGAAGCATGGGGATTGTCTGCTTAATGGAGAAACGCATGGGGAGAAATGCAGAGGGTATCTGGGAAGGGATAAACTCCAGCATAATCCTACTGTCACCTCTAGATTTCAAAAAAATGCAGTAGCTATTTCTTCTAAGAACACAGAATTAATCCTTTTCCATTACTGGCAGAAGAGTATCACATTGTGTATGCTAATTTAAAGTTCTCTTCATAATTTACTTCATTTGCAAATCATGTCATTCAATTTCCATGACATGCAAACCACAGTTCCTGAGTGAAATATGTTGTTTTAAGAAAAAGTGGACAGCAGAATAAACCAAGTGTGAGCAGGTCGTTTTTCCATGGCTCCTCCCCTTTGGAAAACATACAGCAATGAGATTTAGAAAAGGGGGAAGCAGAGCTCGCAGTAGAGAAATACATGGTGGTGACTGACAACCAAAGCATGAAGAATAAAGGGACTCATGTTTTCAATTAACCACATCCAAGATCAGGCCTCGAAAATATGAGATAGTCTCTACGTAAACTATGCAGAATCTTGGCCAGTCTGTGTCCAAATGAGGCATTATCGCAATGTGCATTAGAATGGGTTGCCAGAGGCAAATGCTTGTGTGATAACTCCCCCAAGTGAATAAAGAAAAAAAGCCAAACTTGCATGGTGTCAGCTGCAACATTTCATTTGTTGGCAGCCATTTTCCACTTGGGAAGCATGCTCTGCAAGTGTCAGAAACACACCCTTTACACCCAAGAAGAAGGGACAGAGAAATGGAACACGTTGGGCTATATATTTTTGTTTGGTTCTAATATTTTTTCTCTGTCTTTTTCTTTTGGGGATATTTATCACTTATGTATATAAATTTTCACTAATTTAATACTTTGCTAGTCATCAGAGGTACACAGTACTGCAAAGTCTAAATTTGTATATGAATTGGCTTTTCTGTGATATTTTAATGATCTATTACAGTCATCTATACATTTTTCCATATGGATCTCTTTTAGTGGTAGGAATAATAAAGTGTTTGATTTGTACCTGAATCAAAGATGGATTCTGCTGATAAGGAAAATCCAAAATAGATTAATTATAGCTTAATATTGGCTGGTGGGTATGTTTGACACTAGACATAGTACAGAGTATCTTGTGGATGCTGCAGGTGTTTCCTCTCCATTCAGGGAGGTGCAGTTGGTGAAAATACCTTGTCTTTGAAGACATGGCAGGTTCCTCAGTTGCAATGAGCTAAATTTGCTAAGCTTGTTGATTCATGTGCAGTATTGTGCTGGAACATTCTCCTAAAGTGAAATCAATTTTTCAGATGTAGTCTGACAAATTTTCTGCGTGGAAGTATGTATTTGCTCTGCATTTAGGTTCGAATTTCAGAAGCTCCGTACTGGTCTGAAGTCTATGCTTTCTGACAGCTGTTGGACTGCAGACCTCTCAGTCATGGTCACAGTAGGAAAAGGCACTTTAAGATAAATCTTGGTTATTAAGTAGTTGCAAAACATGTCATATTGCCCCCTCTAGCCCCTATGAACATCCCAGTGTGTGGCTTGGCTCTGCACATAACGTGGTTTGAGTAGAGGCTGTGTTCAGTAGGGGCAGTCCCACGCTTCCTCCATCTCATCTGTTTCCCTGGCTTACGTTGTACCGGGTTGAGCAATCTGTGAGTGCAGAGTGAGTCAGTTCAGCCAACTGATTGGATCCAAAAACCTTCTTTTGGCAGATTAATCTTCTGCCAGGCAGGTCACCGAGCCAGCTGGTGCCGTGGTCGCATGGTTGCTACTTCTGATGCTAGGGAGGAGTCTGGTGGGAGAGTGCTTCTTTCCATGGGAGCCCATGGTTTCACCAGCCTGGGTGTAACTTTGTACTGAATTTCAGGATTGGTGCCTGGATTCTGAAGCCTGGTGAGTGGATTTAATGCAGTCATTTGTTATGTAATTCATGCTGGACTGGTTTTCAGTCTCCAGAAACACTGAACTGTATGTGCCAACAAGCTCTGAAATTGCATTAGTCTTTATAAAGAGGTTTTTGTCTTTACATCTTATGTGTGATTACAAGCTAAAATGAATACTGTTTAAGTGTTTGGGTTTTTTTCTCTATTCACTGCTACCTGTATTTGTCAAGGTACTGATGTAGCGTTAACTAGTCTGTAGTGACCTGGATTCTCTGTGCATTTTTCTAAAGTTCAATCTCAGGAAGTCTTTTCTTTAGCCCATGGACATGTCCTCTGTTTATTTTTGTTTTGGTTATTATCATACCCCTCCCCATAAGCAAGTAAGGAGAATTAATGCAAGCAGGTGGCCTTTTGTGTTGCATGAGAGACGAGGGAAGTGCTCTTTGAGCAGAGAGCTGTGCGAGCTCCCGTGCAGCTCTTTCCAGAGCAGCAATTACAGGCAGCCATCACGGAGAAGCACTTTACAGAACACAGAGGTAAAGCAGCTGTTCGCTCAGGGCAGCTCCTGAGCCCAGATAGGAACTTTCCTTCTGATCCCTGGGAAGTCCTGGGGTCACTGTTGAGGGTGATTGGTAGACTCTGTAGATCCAGGGTTTTCCCTGCAGGATGGATGATGCTCCAAAATTTTGGGGTGCATTACTCTAATATTCGGTCCCATTTTAGTACCTCCTTACTATGTTTTTGGTCGAGAGAGATCTTTTAGCCTCTGAGGAGAGGGAAGGAACTTGCTTTGCCTTATGACTCTGGAAATGTATTACTTTCTTTCTCTCTTACCAATTTTGTTTTTCTCTTCCATTAATTCTTTTGTCACTTGTTGTAACAATTATTGCCATCCACTTTTCTTATTTGTGTTGGTATTCATTCCTTTAATTTGATGTTAAGGCGTTTCACTTTACTTCCAAAGCCCTCCTAGTGGTGTATGGACTACTGCTTTTAAGATGCTAGTCATAAAATGCTTTTGCAAAACTTTCATGTTAGCACTTGGGTGTTTCCTCCAGCCCTTATTTGGTGACAGTCCCAGAAATACCTGCAAACATGTTTTGGGAGTGTGTGGTGTGTATGTTTGTTTTCCCTCAGATTCCTCCTCTGTTGTAACGTTTTAAAACCCATGGCATGTTGTCTTGTCTAGTTGTCAGACATATCCTTTCTCTATTATTTCAATCTCTCTTTCTTTACCCTCCTTTCTCATCTCTTCCCACATGTAAGCTCTCTAAGACAGGAAAATTAATTTTGATTTCTTTTGAAGACATTCAAGCCCACTTTGTTACTTAGACATGTACTACTAACTTATATCCCCAGTCCATGGAAACTTTTTCTGCAGTGCCTGTTCCTCAGCCTCAGTACTTTATTTTCCTTCCAGCAGATTTTTTACCCCAATCCAACAATTACCACTGTTCTCATTTATATACATTTTGGGAAACAGTCACAGCTCAAAAAAGTCTAATTATTTCATCCAAAGTGAAAAAAAAATTAAAAATCAAGTATCTTGTGTGTTCTTTGCTATAATCTTAATTAGTAATGGTAACTTAATTACAGTCATTGTGATTGGAAGCTGTCTCATATGGAACATGATGTTTACTACATGTATAGAAAATATGCTGTAGAAGTAGAACTAGGATTTTGAAGCTGACAGGCTGTGCTTGAATAATCCAGCTGAATAAATTATCTCTCATATTCTTGGGATGGCAAGTTTATCTCACCCTCCCAGATTTTTCTTTTCTCTCAATTTTATGATCTTCTTTTATTCAGTAACAATATCACAATATTCCTCCTCTTCTCTTATCATTAATTTTTGCAGTTCTACACTATAGATATATATTTCTAAGGTCATAATAGCACTTCTAAAATTTTCATTGCTATTTAGTGAAATGTGTCAAATAGCTTAATGAAAAGTTATCTTAAAGGACATCATGGGCTTTTAATACAGTTGAAAAAAATGTGAAAAATATTTGCGACTAAAACATAGTTACTAGAGAACAACTTTGTAAAACTCTAAGAACAAGATCAACTCAAAAACTCTTGACTGAAATAAGAAGCAATTCGAAATCAACATCTATGTAATGGAGAGTAGAAATCAATTCTTCAATTAGGAACAAGCTGTTTCTAATAAAAACTAGTAATAAAACACAATCTTTCCCTCTTTTTTTTCCCTTTTTTTATATAAGGGACCATATTTACTGTGATCATTGTACTTGCCTTATACATGTATGAAATCAAAATTTTTATTCAGCGAGTGCTGCTTAAGGCTCTGAACCCTGGAAAATCCCATATTTAACCTGAAGCACTTATGTAAGAAAATATCAGTAATAAAGCTTAACTGCCTAGTATCTCAGTATAAAAATGTAATTATTCATCTGTGTGAAATACACTGCTGCATTTGGAACCAAATCTTGGACAATATCAGATGATGCCAAAACGCTGATCAACTAACAAAGGCTGTGGATAATTACAAAATTAGCCAAGAACTGTGAGATATGTTAGGTGATTTCCCAGGGCAGTGTTGCTTATTTTATGAAGATGGTATTTGTTTAAGATTTTTATATGCATATATATTTGCTCTTTTTTATCCTTTCAAGCCCTCAGGACAGCTTATAATCCTTTAAGTTGTCCTTTTCTTTGGTTTTTCCTCCTCTCCTCTCCTCTCCTCTCCTCTCCTCTCCTCTCCTCTCCTCTTCTCTCTCCCTCCAAAGACCTTTCTGTCATGTTGCACACTATTCCCTGATGTTGTGTACTCTATATTTCATAGTATCTGTTTCACTGCCCAATATTATTTCATTCTCTTTACTGATCTCCATGTTTTACTTGTTTCTTCTTACCTGTCTGTTGTTATAAAACCTCTCTTTTCCTCTGAGAAATAGCAGCTGCTCGAGTTCAGTAATTAACTGATGCACACCAGATCAAAGAGCTGAAGATGGGTCTTTTTTGTTTCAAAAGTTCATTCAATTGCAGTGTGTGAAAGACTCCTGAAATTTCCTGGATCAAAACACTGAGGTAGTTGCTTCATGCTATTTTTTCATTACTCTCAGGCATCTACTTGTAAAGAATCCAGATATTGACACAAATCACCCAAATACTTGAGCAAAGATGGGAAGATTACTCCCTCATAGTGTATGATAGGGACAGTGCTGGATGGAAAATAAGACATTTGCCTTGTGATTTCTATGCCAATGGGAGTTTTATTTACTTTAGTCACTGACTTTCTAACCAAGGCATTGATTCCTTAACTGAGGCCACTTCTCTCCTTCCTGCCCCAGACATCATAACAGCAGATTCTGGGCTGAAAAAGCAGTTACAGGTGGATATCAGAATTTCAAAAGTTGTATGAACATGAGTGGCTCGAGCCCTGCAAAAAGCATGTGCATTGAAGTGCAGAGAAGGTTTTTAGGACAGTCCTCCACAAGCAGCACCAGTCCAGTGGCATTTTCCATCATCAGTCAATACAGCTCTAATTGTGGTTTAGGTTAATAGAGGCTTCAGTCATGAACAAGACCACTGTAATAATATCATACATCTTTTTTCTATGATATTCCCTGCACAGCAGAGCTCTTCCCACCATTTCTTTCCCTTTTAATCCAGCTTATCCATGTTTTCAGGCTATAAAATTCATCCTTGACTAATAATACTGATAGAGAAAAGACTATGTTTAATACAGTTCTCTGGTTGAAACATTAGACACTCTTTTTTAGCTTCCAGCAAGAAATAAAACAAAATGGTGTTTAAATCATTTGTGACAAAGCAGGAAATGGCTTGGGCATGCTTTCTTACTCTTGTCCTCAAACATGATTATGTTCTTCTGCTTATTGTATATTGCCTTATCAGCATGAGGATTAGACTTTGCAATGAATAAATTATGAGGGAAAAAGTATACTGCTGTCCAAGAATAACCAGTCTTATTGGATACTGCATTCAGGAGGATGCTCAAGCTGTATTAGAGGTAGTTTCTGACTTCTGTAGTGTATTGTTGTAAGACAAGAGTACTGTCCCTCTGACTTTTCATGTTCTCCACTGCTGCTGCTATATTCTTCTTTGTGTAAAGCCACTGGAAAAATTATAGCTCCATGTGAAGCATTTGCTAAAATGATTGGTATACAGATAAATAATTTGGGGAAGAGATAGAGAGATTTAGGAAAGAAGCTCCCACATAGAAAGTGGACATAGAGTGAAAGTTCTTTTTAATAGTGAAATATTTCTGCTCAGGTGTGTTCCTGAGGTACTGGCATCCCAAACTTAGCACATGCATAAGTTTAACCTGTGTGCAAGGATGCTGACAGTAAAGGTTTGCTCCTGTCACTATCCCTGGGAGCAGCTGGGCTCGGCCACATGTGATTAGACCCAGGGAGCCAAGGTCTCTGTGGGCTGAACCCTGTCAGGTACGGTACCTCCCCACCACCCATCGCTGTCAGCTGTGTCAGTGTAGCAATTACTGTTCTGTCCTTTGGAGAAGACTAACAGAGCAACACTTCCCAACCATACTGTTCTGTGATTCTCTAAGGTACCTGCTTTCATTCCCATGGAGCTTTTAAGCAACAAGACTCAGCCCAGGCTGGGGGGCTTCATGGCTGCAAGAAGTTCCATTGAGGGTTGGCCTCTTCTCTCAAGCAGCCAGCAAAAGGCCAAAGGGAAATGGCCTCATGTTGCACCAAGGGAGGTTCAAGGTGGATATTGGGAAAGATTTCTTCGTTGAAAGGGTGGTTCAGCATTGAAGCAGGCTCCCCGAGGAAGTGGTGGAGCTACTTGGAAGTGTTCAAAAAATGAATGGACATGGCACTTTGTGTTATGGTTTAGCAGGCATGGTTGCATTCAGTTGGAGGTTGAACTGAATGGTCTTGGAGGTCTTTTCCAACATTAATGATTCTATTCTATAACACTGGAGGGTTGAATGCTTTCAGATGGCTTCATCCTGCAGCTTCACTCCAGAAAGGGAAGCCTGACAAGCTGATTGAGGTCCCACCTTTAAGGGATATCCAAAGCTGTGCAGGCAACTCATACTTGCAGCACCATGCACTCTAGCTCAGAAGACTCTGTGTGGGCAGTAGAGTGTCCTGGCTTAAACCCAGGTGAAAACCCACATTCACTTCTACAATGAGAACAGTCAGAAGAAACATTTGGCAAGGGGAAGCAGCCCCACTGAGGGCAGTGGCAAGGAAGGAATTGCACGTGTGGTCTGTAGTTTGCAGTCACTGAGAGGCAGCAGGCACCCTGTGAAGTTCACAGCTGCTACCTCTAAATCTTGCTTGTGTTTCCCTGTGGTCTTACTCTGGAACTCTGCTTCCTACAAGTAGTGCTCACCCCTCATGGATGCAGGGGCACATGGAGGGAGAAAGGAGCCATCCCTAGTACAAGAGAGAAGCATCATGCTACAGGTTGGATCACAGCTAGTGTTTTCCAAGAGGGTTGGACCCATGACCCCATCTATCCAGCCTTGGGAGAGAGCAATCTTTCCCAGTGATTTTAATCATGAAGGAAAGAGACCATTTTACATACTTCCTCTGTACCCTAGAGTCCTTGTAGATAGGCCAGAAATATCTACCCTTCAATGCTTTCTAATGTAAATTTGATTTATTTGTTACTGCCAAAATGTGTGCTTTCTGTTTTGTTTACATTTGGAGGATTGTGGTCTTATACAAATTGTCATCACTTCCAAGCAAAATAACCTATTCCTTGATATTGCTTTCAAACTTCAAAGATAAATTCAGGGGCTGGAAGTGTCAATATGTTATTAATTTTACAGTGGCAAGTTTCTGGCACCAGTCATTCAGATGAAGAGCTGTGATAAAGTGGAGCAGTCTAAAATTACAGCAAGTTCAAGGTAGATATAGTACCTCATTCACAGTATCTCCAGGCAAAATACTGAGATGAAATTGGTGAACTTTGGTGGATTGTTTGTTAATCACACCAATGGAGCGAGTCGATGAAATAACCTGCCCTTGCAAGGTAGGGTGCAACCATTCGTTTCTATCTTGTCATTCGTGCAGTTTGTGCAAGAAACAGCTTTTAAAAAATGAATTAAAATTGGTGCAAGTAGTAGGTAGTGCAGATGCAACTCATGAATTCCAGCAATGCCCATTTCACAGGGGCAGGGGAGACAAAATGCACTTCTATTTTCCCCCCAATCTTATTTGATGAAGATGAACTAGATTTGTGTGATTATAGAGAGGAAAATAGCTCTGAGGGAAGGGTATCACCTTGCCTTGCATATTGACCCCCTAGAGTGCTGAACTGTATTTTGCTCATGCCCATGGAGGAAAGGAAGATTGCTCCACAGCACCAGTACAGCAGTGAAGCAGCAGGCTTCAAGGACTGGCTCTGTGTCCCTCCTCATGTCTTATGCTGAAGTCTTTGTACATATACTGGCATCTCTTTTCACACAAATTTAATGTGAAAAGTCCATGTTTCAGAGCCGCACTGAAGCAATGTGATTTTTCTGTGTAGTTACCTTCCACTCTCAGTGCCACTATAGTAAGTCCCAGTTCATTATGGCAGGCAGAATGCTCTTTCTCAGGTTGCTGACCCTCTCTGGTGTGTTGCTGCTGCCTGGAGTGAGAGCCATGCTCCTGTTCTGTCCTGTCCCATTCCCATGACTTCACCATCCATCCCTTTCCTGCAGCAGCTGTGCTGCTTTTTGACACTGTAGGCCTATTTAATCCACGGAAATGGCAGAAGACTCCAAGGTTTCCTGCATGAAGTGGTTTTGTGATGTTTTGATGTTCACACACAGTGAGCAGTGACGAGGGAGGAGGTGGCCAGAGGAGTTGGAGAGACCTTACCTGGTGGGCCCCTGCATTGCTCACCCAACTCACCTGATTCCAGCTGCCTCTGCTGTGGTCAGCTCGGTCCCCCTGACATGGGAGCCTTGTAGGGGTGTCCCAGCAGGGCCCAGAGGTGGGCACAGAGAGCCTGTGCACTGCTCTGGCAGTGCTTGTGCAGAAAGGGATTGGACCCTGTCTTGGGGTGACTTTATGGTGTGTATCCCCTATCACCACTCTATGCCCAGAAGATTAATCCTGTGCCTTTAAGCCTGGGTGCGAGCAAAAACTGAGCGAACTTTTCAAAACAATTGCTCAAGGACACACACAGCTCTCTGCTCTGGGCTCGGCGGCAGGGAGAGGAGAGGCGGCCTTGCTTTCCAGCCAGCTTTTGGCTTTTCTCTCCGGAGAGAGTTTTCTTGGGACTTTTGGTTTGTTTTTTTCTTCTTCTTCTCTTCGGGACTGTTTTACAACACCGGAGCGCATCGGGGGAGACCTTTCCTTCCGAGGCCCCTGGGAGGGGCCCACTGACCCAGCTCTGAGGAGGAGGGAGGCCACACCCAGAGAAGGACTCTGAAATCTTCCCAGGTTTCCCTCCACAGCGAGGGATTTTATTATTTAGCATTATTATCCTTTTCTCTGTGTGTTTTGTTAAATAAATAGTTTTTTATCTCTTTCACTTTTCTTCGAGGAAATTCCTTTTTTTCCCGAAACTGGTGGTGGGGGGAAGGGGTGGTGGTACCCTGTCTCTCCCTCGGAGGATATTCTCCTTCAAATTTGGCCAAACCGGCACAGACCCCTTCCTGAAAGTATTCCCATCTCCTTCTCCAAGCAGCAGCAAATACAAATAGTAACTCTATGTATGCGTACTTGAGGAAGAGCCCCAGACTGCTCCTGTCTCTACATCAGAGGAGGGAACCATAGGTGGTCATGCTGAGGAGAATGAGGGTGGTGTGCAGGGGTGTTGGGATTAGCAGCTCTCCCTCTTCTGATGCATTTGGAGGATGTGGAGGAGTACTATGCAAGAGACAGTCCTGAGAAGCATTTGTGTTGAGAGTCCATGTTGAATTGGCAGCACAAAAAGTGTACTTTGATTTGCAAATGGCTGCATTCTATATGCAAATTGCTGAAAAAAGATAAATGTGGAACCCCACAAAGTTGCTTTTAGTTAAAGTCAGAATGGAATCCAATTTTAATGAATACAGCCTAAACTTTTTAAGAGCTTTCACTTAATTGGAAAAATGTTTATTTGCTGTGTTCATCTTTTTTTCTTAATGAATATTTGAGATGTACTTGGAATATATTGCATAACATCAATAAACATTTTACTAGCAATATGTCTGGATTTGTGTCTGTTTGAATAAGTTTACTTTCCTGTTTTTATACCAGATTGTAATGCAGGAACTCTATTATCCATCTTGCAGCCTGCAAAATAAGCAACAATTTAATGACTCGCTGGGACTAATTAAAAATGAGTCTTGCTGTTCACTCCTTACTTTCACATAGAAAAATTTGGAAGTAGTACATCAAAACTTTAGACAGCTTCTTGTCCTTTTATACATTCCACCTGATCTGTGAAAACAGCCTGCTCACGGCAGATACTTTCAGGTGGGAAAGTTTTTCTCCTCTTTACAAGACTGTGAGGCCAGTGTGCAGCTCTTCACAAAGGGAGACATGTTGCTCCCAGAAGGCAGAGCAGAATCTGAGCTGGGTTTTCCAGAAGGGAAGCACAATGCCCAGGGCTTCAGCTGTGTAAGGGGCTGGTCATAGTGGGAAATTGCTGTTTTATGAACAAATGGAGCTGAGAGTGTGACAGGATGTTTTGCAGTAAATTGAGAGGGCAGAGGTGCAAAGGGCAAGAGATTGTAGCGGAGAATGGTACTTGGAGAACTTATGTGTTGAAATGCTCAAGAAGTGGTAATAGCAGAGGATTTTCATAGACAAAGGGATTCACTACATTGATTTTTGTATGGCTGTGATCCTAATTTAAATGACAGGAGATGAGAATATGGAGGTTAACCATAGTCTCTCTTCACCACCCTCCCTTGCCTTTGGTAGTTTTTTTTTGTGGGTTTTTTCCCCATGGTAGTATTTTTCAATTAGTTCCTCAATTTGAAAAAAAATGCTTTTCTTCTCAGACTATAGGAAAGCCTCTAGAATTAAACCATGAAGTGTTAGAGCTATGTAATTTGTCACATGCATGTTGAAATAAGGTTTTATTTTTGTACATAAAGGAGGTGATATCAGTCTCCAGATCAAAAGACCTTGTTATCTATTCATTCCACCCATTCTGGGTTTTATGAGGTTTCTAATTTTTTGATGGCAAGAATGACATAATAAAACAATCCTGAAAACTATTTAAATCAAACTTACACTACTGGAAAGAGATAGAGGCATAGGAGAATGTTTCAATTTAATTTAATTCTAATTTTAACAGGAATAATTGAAGATTTTTTTAATCCAGATCTCTACTATTATTGAAGTTTTAAGTAAATATACTTACTGCCTATGTCTGCCAGTCAAATTATAATTTTTTTTAAAATTCAGAAATACTCTGGATTTATGGCACTCCAAATTTCTATGGACGAGTAAACTATGATTAGGCAGGCAAGGAAACATCTTCCCTGCCAAGTGAAATTGGCTTTCATGTTAATTACAGAAAATAATACTGTTACAATAAGATCAAAAATTTAAAAAGAAAAGATGAATACCTTTACTCATTACTAAATTAAAATGTATGTGATGGCTAGTTAAGCATCAGCTTTCTCCAGCAAGCTCTCTCAAGGACTCTTCTGGCACCTGAAACAAACACTGAGATTTCTAATGGTAGATACTCTGACTCAGACACGTTGCGTTTATTGAACTGAGGATGTGGATAATGAATTGTTTAAAACATTGGGAAAAAAAAGTTGCATCTCTTCACCTCCCCAAAATGTTCAATTAGTCCTGAGTACTATTTCTCGAGGTGTAAGGAAGTCTTAAATCATAGACTATATACACTTCTAACATCTGTTTTTTCATATTTTTGCTAATTGTGTATTATCTATCTGTATTAAATGTAGAGTATACAAGACTTTTTGATCACTACCTGGAATCTATCCTTTCTAAATTTTTTTTTTTTATAAACTTTTAACATCTTTCATGAGCAAATTAGAACACAGAATTGTGCGAAGAGCAGAAACTGCTAATTCATCTGGGAAAGGATAGCAGTGAGAAGCCACCACACAATTTAGTCTCCAACTCCATTATTTTGTTGACTAGTAATGAAGCTTTTCAAAGCTTTGTATCTGTTCCTTGTGTTTCTCCATTTTTGAATATTCATCTTAGAGGCATGCAAAAGTTGAAGAGGGAATGCAAGGTAAGGTCATTTGAACCTATTTTGAATATGCCCTTTGTACACCATATTTGATGAAGTATTTCAAATGAGTGTATCTCAAATATAGTGACTTCTGACTGGCTGAACATTGCAGACTCAAAAAACTACAACCTACTTAACTGCTCTCACTGCTGAAAGAGTTCTGTATCCCACATGCGTGGGATCCAACAGAGACTGTGTATTTTTCTGGTAAGTGGAGAGGTTTTCATCTATCCAGGCTGGGTTTTTTTTCTTTGCAGGGCAACACCTGGTTCTTGAAATCAAAAGTATAAGAAAAATTAGAACACAGAAATATTGTGTGAATAGCAGAAATTGATAATTTATCTTGGAAAGGGTTGTGATTAGCAGCTGCCACACAAATGTACAAGATATGATCAAATGGTAATATATGAACTCAAGCAGGCATTTCAATCTCTCTAAAACATGTTATAAACAAGCCTTGTGAATTAATCAGGTGGGTTTTATATCCCGTGTATCATATTTCACTATAAAATAAATAGGTGTTTACTGTTGCTGATGAACTGTTGAAACAACATACCCAAATGCAGAGAGGTTAAATTATCTATTCCTTATAGCACTTGGGCACTTCTTGAAGATCTAAAAATTATAACCTGATATTAGCAATTTTGTTTTTTTTCTTTTTATACAACCCCAAAATTGCATAAACTTGAGATGTTTTCTGAACACACTTGACAACAGCTTTGCCTCACACCAAGAACTACAAGAAATTAAAATTTGTAACATTTCCCTGTTTATTTCTGTCCCTACCAGCTGCCTTCCTTTGCTAGCACCAGTGGTTGTGTGTCAGCTTCGTGAACCAGCTGAGGAAAAAAGCCCCATTCTCTGATCTGATTCATCACACGTCTGTGTTGAGTAAGGGGCTAAAAATGGGAAGACCATGTAGGTAGTGAAAGTAATGGCCAAGGGGAATGAAGACAGGGGAGGACTTCTGTGTTTGGCAGCTGTGATGCTGAGGGTGGTTGCTGAGGGCTGCACTTGGCCCAGTGAAACTGCAGGCTGCCAGCCAGGGATAGTCCTGCTTCTTCTCCGTCCCTAGTGACTGTAGGCCAAGGCTGTGGAAAGTAAACCAACCTAAACAGAAGCTCTCCATTAGATCTGATCCTTAGGCAGACTTGGAACCTCCTCTTTGCTACACCAAATGCAGATGGGAGGAGTGACTTTACTGTCAAGGTATGGGATGTGGAGAAGAAAGGTGATAGCCTCAGGTATGAACTGAACTCATCAAACAGCAAATATCCGTCCTCATCCCTTGCTCTACGTTACCTGCTGAAGCTGGGAAGTTCACTTGTCTAAGGGAGTGAGGCCCCATACAATTTTTACTGGCATTTGTTTCTCTGATTTCCTGGATTTTATAAAAAAATTTCCACCTTGGAGATAGAAAATACTTTCTGAAGAGCTGCAGACTGCTTATTTTGGATCTTCTAAGACTTTAACTATCGATAGTGCTATTATAAATTGTAGCCACCAAGACTGGCCTCCATAAACTAGAATACTGAATACACAGTAGAGATGAACTCTGCTCTTAGAGTCTTACAATTTAAATAAGGACTGAAAAAGAAGCTTTAGTCTCCTTATTAAAGGTGAATTGAATCTCAGTGAAATTAAACAGGAAATCTTCCTTCTGCAAAAGTGAGTCGAATGCCTGATTTTTATAAAAAGCTTCCCCCTTCTTTTGGACTTGCTCAGAGAAAAACAGAGAAGAAATCAAATTTTCTGTATCTTAGCCCTGCATCTTAACCAGTCATTCTGATCATCTTTCTTTATTATATACTTTAAAAATAATTTAATTGCCTTATAAAGAGAAGGCAGGACTGCTTGGTTAGTGCCAGAGAAACTGATTAAATCCCTTATACTGAGAGAAAGGTGCATTGGTTATTATTAAACAACATGGCCTGGATGCTGCCTCAAGCTCAAAAGGTCCTTGAACTATTGCCAGGAGCTGCTAAAGGACAATTTCTCTATTTGCCTTTTGTCTTACATTCCTTCTTTAGGCATCTGTTGTAGAGGTCCATCACAAAAAAACCTCAAAACCCTACGCCCTTAAAGCTGTCCCTAATTATGTGAACAAAACAGAATGAAAATGGTTAATCTGGAGGGAAATAAAATGAAGTTAAAACTCCAGATGACTCTCCAGACAAATGAGATGAGAATGACGATCACTACTGGAATCACAATACTGAGCTAAATTGTCATCTGGTTGGGAGAAGAGTATGGTGTCCGGTCACAAAATTTTAAATCAGAAAACTTTCATGATTAAGCAGCTGTAGAAGGCCCCTTTTGGTTTGCCAAGGCAGATAAGGTCATCTGACCTTCAGTAAGAGCGCACCCATTTGATTTGTTAATATTTGCGTGCAGCAGCTGTCAGTCTTGATTGACTGTTGAAGACTGATTTAATACTGTCACTTGTAGATCAGTATGCAAGTAGGTGGTTCCTGGGTGGAAGAAGGCAGAAAGAAAACATGTCTGACTTTGGGTTTGTTCTCGTATCAGCTCTTTCAGAAGTGTGATGCCTGTATTTATGTTTCTTCCTGAAACATGAAACTTGCCAGAACGATGACCTCCAGTGTGAAAAGTATTTTAATAAAGTTTCCTGTTCCCATTTATCCATTATTTCCTTTTCCTTTGCCTCTTGCTGCATAGGTTGTCTGAACCAGTGAGGTAAGTAACAACTGGTGGTGGTAATGAGGCTGCAGACTTCTCTCTAATTGAACCCTGTTACTCTTCCCATTAAATTGCAGGATGTGTGTTGCCTCATTAATCCAAACTACTGTTGTAATTTCTTCTCCCCATTCACCACCTTACCCTCAGCCTGGCATTAATGCAGACAAGGAACGCCCTGTCTTACATGCCACGCGCAGGAATTAGCTGCTAATTGCTGCTGCTTTTGTTAGTCTGACTGGGAGCACCTGGCAGCTCCTCAGTCAGCCAGAGGGAGCGGTGGGATGGTGTTCGTGGCTCTCTGTAATGGAGAAGCTCTTGATGCCCATGTTGGTCGCTCAGCACCAAGAACGGAGGAGCTTGGCAGCCAGGTTACTCTGTCTGGAGCTTGTATGGTGCATCTGAGCTATCTGCGATTGCAGTAGAAGGAGGGCACCTCTTTGGGAAGGCCTGCCAGGAGACAGGAGACCGTCAGCACAAATTCTGCGTTCATATTGTCCGTGAGCTTCCTTTAGAAGGCGGGCAGCTGGGGCTGCAGGAGCTGGGGTCCATCCGCTGCCGGTAAGCACGTCTCTCTGGTCAGAGGTGGAAAGGTTTCTCTGTGTTGTTCTAACTACCTAATGACTAATGCACTCTCCTAGTCTGTGTTTAGGAGCTGGGAGTTGCTCTGGCTGCTGTGACAGTGCCGTTTCGTGTGCGGGTGTGCTGGCACGGAGCCCCCGAGGAGCGTGCTGGACTCTGCTCCAGCCCAGGGCTCCAGCGTGGTGCCCAGGCACAGGGGCTGTAGCAACCACTGCAGCTGCTGAGGGGAGAGTCAGTGACTGCTTGTGATGGGCAGAATACAAACCTGTCTGCATAGTTTTCTTAATGCTAGCTCCTACCATCCTTCCCCAACCCACCCTGCCTTCACTGTATATTTTTCCCCCTGAGGAATCACTGAAAATACCTACATGCTCTTTGGTGGGCTTTTACAACAGCTTTTTATTTTTATCTGTAGCTAGTGCTGATAGAGAAGGCTTATTTGGGTTGATAGTGTCAGTTTGCTGCTTTTTGTTAGTCCTATGATGGCTTTTTTTCCTTTGTGTAATTACAGAGATTATTTATCCAACTTTATGTGACAGTAATGTTCTGATTTGCAGTGAGACTCATAAATCAGGAATACTATGCATTGCAAAGCAGTTGAAAAACAGAACATATTTTAAAAGAGATTTCATAATAGAGTGTATTTTTTATAGTGTTTGAGTCTATTTTTTGCCTCAATTCTACAGAAAAAGCATTAAAATGTAAGTTAGAATGTTAAAACTCATGGCAAAATGTTAATAAACAGTGGCTGTGTAGCTATACAGAAGATCATGCTGACTTTGAATCAGTTTTCACAGTCCCATACTTCTGGTAGCAGGATAATCTAAAGCTTCAGGAGTAAGAGGATTTTCATCACGATACAAATGACTGTTGAGGAAAAAAAGAAATTTGACACTATATAACCTGGAAACTTCAGTCTACAAATTTTTGTATACCAATTAAGATGAAATAATGTCATTTAAACTTGAAAATGAAAATGCTGCCCCTTTAAGGTAACATTTTTCTTCTTTACACTGTCAAAATCAACTGCAGTCACTGTGCCAACACACCTTCAAGGTGCAGTGGTAGCACTCTTAAATTTGACAGGTTGAAGTTTGGAACTGAATTATAGTGACAACCTTGGCCCTTTATACCTCCCTTTAAGGTAGAAACCCAGAAAACAGTACCCAGTTAATAATAATTGTGTATGTTGGCATAATGTACATGCCTGAGAGAAAGGAAATCGGGCTAAAATGTCATAAATGAGGATAAAATGAACTAGCAGAAATTGGTTGCTTAATAGATATGACTTTTGAAGCTACAGGTCAAACTTAACCACCCTGGAAACCTTAAGGATAATTCAAAGTGATCTCTTAAGATGATAGGCTGCCTGTAGGGGTGGTGATGCAGGTGCTTTCAGCACATGAATTATCTGTTACCTAGACTGCTGCTGCTTTTCAAGGGGTGCAGTCAACTGAAGGTCTCATTTGTTGGTATGCGGAAAAACAAGATGCTAGGTAAGCTGTTTTTCTACAGAGAAAACATTTGCAGAAGCAATGAAGACTGATCATGTCTGGGGAGTGTAATTGGTGGCAGAAGAAAAGCAGAAATCACATGGCTGAGTAAAAACTTCCAAGCTGTTGAAAGAATAGCAAGGTTGGAGGGGGTTTTGGTTTATTTGTTTGGTTTTGCTTTTTTTGCCTTTTTTTTCTTTTTGGTTGCTGGTTTTGTGTGGGCTGGGGCTTTTAAAAAATTACTTTGGTGGTTGTTTGGTTGTTGTTTTTTAGATTTCTGGTCCTTTAGGATATATTCAATTTATGCCTTTGTATTTTTTTTCCACCCTTAAACTATGAGACCCGGAAATCTCCTTTTTAAGTGGAAATATAGGGGTGTTTTAAAGCTATTTTTACTTTTATAATTACATGAAGCAGATATTATGAGGAAAAAAGTAGTATTTGGTGTCACTCAAATTATGTTGTCTAGCTTGCTCCCAGCTCCATTTATTTGACAAGACTTCCTAGTGTCTGTTTTGCTTTGGTCCTGAAACCCTTGAGACAGCTTTTGTTCTGCTGAGAGCATGGAGAGTCAAATGGTAATGTGATCCTGCAGATCCAGATGCAGGAGTAAGTTTAGGAAGGCAGCAAATGTGGCTTTGCCAAGTGCTCTTGTCATGTACTTTTAACAAGACGTGTTGTCTGATAAGTTGAGCTGTAAAGCCCTGGGCCAGCCCGAGCTCTCGGGAGGCTGCTCTGACTTGCATGAAGTGTCACTCTGCCAGCCAGGAGCATCTGCAAGAGTGGGCTCCTGCTCTGCTTGTCACTGAGTGTCTTGGGCTTCCAGGACAGGTGGGATGGTGGGCACAAAAGTAGGACTATAGCTGGATGCAAGTTAACTTTAAAATGCATCAAGCTAGTCATAAAGAGCTCTACTTCATATTCTAGGTGGTGCCTTTAATCTAGCTTCCAATGGAAGCCTATGTGCTTATTTCCAAGCGTGATGTGGATGTGATCAGAAATTTCATAAGACCATCTGCTTGGATTTCACTCTAGAGTATCTCCCATGTGATAATTGGTGTATTTATTAAGCTTTCTAGTAAGCTTTATTCTTCTTGAAGATAAAGCAGCACTGAAAAAAATAGCAGGTAGACTGCGTTTGTAAAACTCCCTGTCTTAACAGACAGCTTCCTTCTATTCTGGTGGAGTGCCAGTTCTGCCATACTCTAAATAGCTTTTCATTATCACTTAATACCTGTGTACATGACAGTGTGAAAAGTGCTTATTTTTATGCTTTTTATCACTGTTAAAAACTTGTTATATATAAGTTTATTATTCTTAACACATGATATACATGAGGTAAGTCATGACAAGACTATGGCTTTTCCCCTTTTCTTGCCCCTACTGAATTTGAAGGAAGAAACTTCAGGTTCTTTGAAATCCGTTACAGTGAATGCTTGCTGGGTGGCTAAGGATATATCTGCTTTTTTGCCCTATGTGTAGAGGACATCTGTAGAAAGGCAGAAAAAAAAAGGAAAAATTCTTGTCAGAAATCTTACACTCAAGAGACAAAAAATTTAAAGATGGTCTTATTTCTTTTTCCTAACTGATAGTGTTAGTTTAAATATTTCTTAGTCATTTTTCCTCTCCTCTATTGCCCATGGGAGGGCAGGAAAAGTCTGAGATAAATGTGTCTATGGAGCATTGCAGGTTTAAGGTCCCAGAGTGAAATCTGTGTTTGCTTCTTCAGGTCCCTGAGCCCTCAGGTGAATGGGTCCAGGGGGATCATCTGTTTTGCTATTTCAGTTTAGCACTTTAGTGAGGCCACAAAGTGAAAGTCATCCGCAGGCAGAATTCAGACTGCTTTTCACACATGTTGGTGCTCATCTGGGAGCAGAGTCTGGTGGAATTAGTTCAGCTGCTTCTCTGATAGTGCAGTCCTGATGCAGGAGTTTGGGCACTGTACAGCCCTATTGCTTCTTCTCTGGACTTCTCTCACTCAGAGGAAGCACCCAAAGATATTGGCTGTGGTGCATCAGGCAACTGAGTTTTTGAGTACAAGTCAGAGATGCCCTGGCTCCATTGGAAGTGGCTCTGAAAGGATCCCTATGGTTTTGCCTCCTCCATGCCTAAGTTGTGGGCCTCAGTGCTAGACAGAAATAGCCCCTCTTCATATTCTCTTCTCTCTCATTTTGTTTGGAGATCCCATGACATAGGTTTTGTCTGGGCTACAGAAGTAATTTCTGGGCTGAACGCGAGCTTCTTGCACAAACTTTTTACCTTTTTTATGTGGTTTAAGGCTAATGTGTTCTCTTATATTTTATGTAAGATGGGGGTCTGTCACAGAGCCCTCAGCCAGGGTGAAGAGATAGATAAAGTACTCTGTAAGCAATTGGCTGATGTTTTATGATGTTTTGGGCTTGTGGGAGACTATCTTGAAGGATGTCTGCTGGAAACTCAGCACAGTGGAGGGGATGCAGTCTAGGAGGTTTCAGGAGTGTGTGGAAGATACATTCCTGTCACAGCTGGTAAGTGAGCCTACCAGGGCAGTGCCCCGCTGGACCTTCTGTTTATGAGCAGAGGAGGGCTGGTGGGAGATGTGGTACTCAGAGGCAGTCTTGGGCACAGCCACTGCAAAATGATAGTTTTCCATTCTTGGTGAAGTAAGGAAGGGGGTCAACAAAACCTCTGCTTTGGACTTTCAGAGGGTGGATGTTGGCCGATTGAGGACACTGGTTTGGAGAGTCCCTTGGGAAAGGGAAGAAAAAAAGGAAAGGCAGGTCCTTTTTGACCAACCTGATTTTCTTTTGAGACCAGGTGACCCACCTAGTGGACGAGAGAAAGGCTGTAAATGTTGTCTACCTGGACTTCAGTAAAGCTTTCAGTACTGTTTCCCACAGTGTTCTCCTGGAGAAGCTGGCAGCCCATGTCTTGGACAGGTTAAAACTGGCTGGGTGGCTGGGCCCAGAGAGTGCTGGTGACTGGAGCTCCATCCTGGTGGCAGCCAGTCACTGTGCTCTCTCCAAATACCTGAAAGGAGGTCGTGGCCAAGTGGAGGTTGGTCTCTTCTCCCCGGCAACCAGCAACACGACAAGAGGAAATACCCTCAAGCTGAGCCAGGGAGGTTCAGGCTGGACATCAGGAAGAATTTTCTCACTGAAAGGGTTGTCAAGCATTGGAACAGGCTGCCCAGGGAGGCTGTGGAGTAATTATGCCTGGAAGTGTTTGTGAAACAACCAGATATGGCACTTAGTGCTATGGTTTAGTTGGCGTGGTGGTGTTTGGTCAAAGGTTGGACTCCGTGATCTTGTCAGTATTTTCCAATCTTAACTATTCTATAATTTTGATTTTACAATTGATTTTGATATGATATTATAGCGACTTCAGTCACTAGATGAAAACTGTATACATTTCTCGTGTTTCTTTTCTGTCCAATGATAAACCACAGTATGTGTGATTTCTAGTCATTCAACGACCACAGCTCATCAGATAATCTTTGAGCATACCAGTACCTGATGAAACAGGTACTTCACAGACAATTTCCTGGCTCTATCCAACAGAAGATTTAATCTTCAGACAACAAAAATCACTCAAACAATTTCAACACTGAAGAAAAGTGGTAGTGACTGCTGAACTGATTAAAAGAAAAAACATAAACTGATTTTTGCTGGATGTGGGTGCAGTGTTAGAATTGCCACTTATGCTGTGATACAATGGACTTGGGCCTTGTGAAATCAAACTCTCAGAATGAAAGCTTGAATGCAGTGTTTAGAGTGCAGTAAGGTATGCATATGTCTTTCCTGGAAAGGTTTACATTGTATTTGTATGAATTACTTTGATATGTGGTATAAAAGTAATTAATTTTAGGCATCGTAAATGGGAAAAACTATTTTTCAGCCCTGTCTGTTAGAAGACAGTTACATTGCATTATTGTGTCTTAAGTTGCTTGAAAGTTTTCTGAATATTAAAGTTTTGGGTAGAAATCCTCTATGCCTCCTGTATGTCTCAAAAGATCTCTGAGGGAAAGAGGTTTATATAGAAAATATAGCAAAAGCAACTCTCCTATTTCTCAGAGCAAGTGTATGAAAAGTGAGTTGTTTTGCCCATGTTAGACCTCCCATTAGAATACTTCTAAGAAGCTGTTCTCTTCCTGAAGTGGTGGTTTTTTTTTTTTTTTTTTTTTTTTTTTTTTTTTTTTTTTTTTTTTTTTTTTTTTTTTTTTTTTTTTTTTTTTTTTTTTTTTTTTTTTTTTTTTTTTTTTTTTTTTTTTTTTTTTTTTTTTTTTTTTTTTTTTTTTTTTTTTTTTTTTTTTTTTTTTTTTTTTTTTTTTTTTTTTTTTTTTTTTTTTTTTTTTTTTTTTTTTTTTTTTTTTTTTTTTTTTTTTTTTTTTTTTTTTTTTTTTTTTTTTTTTTTTTTTTTTTTTTTTTTTTTTTTTTTTTTTTTTTTTTTTTTTTTTTTTTTTTTTTTTTTTTTTTTTTTTTTTTTTTTTTTTTTTTTTTTTTTTTTTTTTTTTTTTTTTTTTTTTTTTTTTTTTTTTTTTTTTTTTTTTTTTTTTTTTTTTTTTTTTTTTTTTTTTTTTTTTTTTTTTTTTTTTTTTTTTTTTTTTTTTTTTTTTTTTTTTTTTTTTTTTTTTTTTTTTTTTTTTTTTTTTTTTTTTTTTTTTTTTTTTTTTTTTTTTTTTTTTTTTTTTTTTTTTTTTTTTTTTTTTTTTTTGTTTTTGGGGTTTTTTTTCTTTTGTTTTTATTTCTGTGAAGTCGTGTATCTTTTTGCCATTTTCTGAGGGGGGTTGTTTGGGGCGTGGATGTAATTTTTAACAGTAGCTCAAGTCTGATTATGAACCTCTGGAATCTGTTTTCACAGTTACAATATTACAGCTGGTTGAAACTTGGCATGCCTGTTTTCAATGAAATGCCAACGCTGAATTTTCTTTTGAATGAAGATGAAAACAAACATTAATTTGTCCATAAAACTGATTTTTCAAAACACATTATTTTAGCTTCATTAAAGCACTATTTTAAGGAAATCAAAACATTGTATTCGGCTTTTGACTCCTCTAATTGTTCCATATAATAAGAAATAACATTCTAAATGATATGTCTTTGGATGAAGCATGGCTTTTCAGAAAGAAAAAACCATAGAACTCAAAATATTTTTTGTTGTTCCACTTCTATTTGTTAATTGAAATCTTTAAAAGGAATCCTTGAAATTTCAGTTTCATCAGAATGGCCATTTCCACCAATGGTTATGAACACAACTGAATCATGTTAATGTTCAGAAAATGATTAAAATTTCATCTTCGTGCAACATTTTCCAAGCCAGGAAGCATTGACTGAATGAGACCTCTCTGTAGCTGCTTCTGTCTGTGGCCAGGAGACAGAACTCAAGAATACTTCCTGTCTTTTGGTCCTCCCTCACTTCTATCCTGTTATTTGTTCCTGGGCAGCAGGAGAGAATTTAGTTATTGTTAAGAGGATGTAAAGTACTTCCTTGCATTTAGGGAGCTGGAAATGGAAAAGGAATGTTTGAGGTTAAAGTACAGAGTTGATTAACTGTAGGTTAAAGAGAGACAATTGGATGAGTTAGGAATGAGGGGCTGTCTGTCCAGTGGTGACCCTGGTTTTGAGCACCATCCTGTCATCAGCAAGAATTACAGATGCCACTGAGGAGGCATGCATTGCTTCCCTTTTGCAGCTCCCAAGAGAGGGCTGTTTCGGCCAACTCAATGTGCAGTGTGGTATTGTGGATCTAGCTATTTTCCCTGCTCATGTTTTACCTTGAGGGAAGTAAATAAGGAGCAGGTATTTCAGTATTTGCAAGGGGAGATGTGTAGAATCTACAAGGCAGTAAAACCTCAAGCAAATGAAAAGCAAGTCTGTTCTATGTAATATGGTGTAGAATTTGTTGCCTGACAGAACTACTTGTTTTGATATTTTTTTAAAAGTCAGTGTCCCTGTGCTTTGCATGCCTGAAATTTATAGTAGTTGTGACTGGATTGCTGCTGCTTCTACTTTTTTTTTTTTAAATAATTTATTTCTCAGTTTTGCTGTTTCTAAGTTCATTTTTATTTTGCCAGTAATGTTGGTCATGATTCTTACTATGTTTTCTGGAATGCTTTCAGACAATATTTTCCAGAAAGCTTTTAAAGCTAGTGTTTAACTTCTATCTCAAAATTTTCATCAGGAATGTTTGAACATGGGCAATGTTGAACGAAAAGCTACTCTTTTGCTTTTCTCAAAATGATGTTTGCATTTACCTTCCCTTTCTCCAAGTGTTGAAGGAAAAAGGGATGCATTTGCTATTATATAAATGTGGCTTTCTTTTGCCAAATATATCCTTTCCTCAGAAGAAACCCACAGGAGAGTCCTAGGGAGATAGTAGCATCCCTGTGATTGATTTAAATTTCCTGCAGTGCATGTGATGGAGAGATTTATGAATGTGGGGCAGTGCAGTTCCACAGCCCTGCTTGTCTGAAGAGCTCTTGGACAAGAGACTCTCTAGGTACCTGAAGGCTTTGAAGAGAAGTGACATCCACAGAAGTAGCTGCCTTCCTGAGCTGCAGCCAGACCTTTCTTTTCTTCTTCAGGTGTCACATTTTAAATACATATTCAGTTGTTTTCCAGATCCCTTGATAAAAGCCACAGGAGAGATTCAGTGGCCACTCCTGGAGGAATGTGAGCACTGTCAGTCACTGCCTGTATTCCATGAACTACAAAAACCAGGCAAATTTCTGGTTCACTTTTGCACAAAGGTGCTAAAAATTAGAGGAAGCAGAGGTAAAAATTACAAGATGAAGAAATAAAACTTGGAATGTAATTCAAAATCCTATTTCTCATTAGCATTGAGAGACGATATAGTCACAAATAAGCTATCTAAATTAAATACAAATGAAGCTGATAATAAAATTTAACATGGCAATAAAATAAGAACTAAATACAAGATTACAGTGTCGGTGGTAGGTTGTAGATGTATTTTCTGACTTGAATTCAGGTTTACAGGTAGAGGTTTTAAGGTGTTTTTCTACAGTGAAGCTACACAAATTTTGAGGCTTGGTTGCTGGAATAATCTCTCAGAAGTAAACCTTGAACTACACTGAGCTCTGTAATCATTATACCCTAGGCTATTTTTTAACTAAGATTTATCAGCATTTTTCAACTGGATTACAAAGTGTAAAGCTCCCAGGCATGCTTATGAACAATGCATAGTAAATATGCTGCCAAAGTTTTCTGCTCCCTTCTTCAAACCCTCCAACTCTTTGAGTTGAAAAATAGTTTTCTACGTGTACTATCTAATCCTTTTTTATTTAAATATATAGTGGTTGGGGCTATTTTTTTCTATTGTTTGTGTGGGAAGTAGATTGCATTTCCATGGGATTTGAATTCAATTTGTCATTATTCTCCCACTTGGCAGCTGGTGCACATCTCTGGATGCTGGCCAGAAGGAAAGGTGGGAGAAGCAGTGTAAGCTGATAAAGAGAATTTTGTTTGGTTTTGTGTACCAGGCAACAACCCCTCCTTTCCCTTTTCCTTATTTGCTAATGTATCTGGGGGTTGATTGCAATTTGAGACTGGTACCTGAATTTTAAGCATGTATCATTAGTTCTTACATATGAATAGGGTGTCTAACTCCTGTTATATTGGTGGAGATCTAGGAAGGTCCTGAACAGGCACCCCTTTGTGCCTGACACTGGGCACCCCTTGCAGCCTTCAGCTGTTAGTCCATAAAGACTGGAGTCTTCCTCAGCCCCATCTGGTATCTGTCATCCCTTGGAAACTTTAAATGATGTGAAACACCGATGGTAAGGTGAACTGCAGTGAGCTTCAAGCTGGGACAGGCTACAGGCTCCTAGAGAGTGATTTGACTTTCCCTGAAGCAGACACTTTAAGTCCATTGCCTTGACTAGTGACTATACTGGGAGCTTGAATGCATTTCAGAGACTCTTAAGTATGGATGTTTTAATCTTGGATAGATCCCAGCCAGAGCAATTACTTTGCCTCTGATACCAGCTTGGGATTTTGGCGGCCTTAGTTGTTAATTTACATTATGAGAACTTAATTTTTGTAGAACAGCAGTTTTCACTGATAATAAACCTTTAATAAGATTTTCAGTTTTAGTGCTGGCCTTCTTTATTATTAACTACATAATGTTGTTGCTAGAAAACCTATATATAGATGTGAATACCTAGCTGGAGAATACTTAGTTCAGTAATTGTTTGAGCTGAAAGTGGCTTGCTGGGAATAATTTGTACACAGGCACGCATATAGTCTCCCTGTGCACATATACACTAAGAGCAGGTTTCTTGTATCATCTGATTTAATTTCAAATTATCCTAACAGCACTTAACATTATTTTACATTGTTTTCACAGAATAAATCATATCAAAAACTATTTATTGATGTCTTTTTATTTGGTCTTGGTTAAAATAGTACACGGAACAGTAGAAATCCATCCAGGGGTAGCCTGCCTCTTAATCACTCTGACATCTGAACAACAAGGCATAACACTTTACTGGTAGTTTCCTAGGCTGTATATCACATATTGCCTGAATTGTTATCAATGTAGTTCCTACTTTATTTCAACAGTAATGTTATTTAAAAAATCATAGCAACAACAATAAAAATCCCAACAGCAGCATGAATATGTAAACCACTTTATTTCCTGTTTGTATTATTCTAATCACAGAATCATTTAGGTTCAAAAAGACCCCCAGATCATTGAGTCCAACCTTTGACCAATCACTGCTTTGTCAACTGAACCAATGTCCACTTGTTTCTTGAGTGCTTCCAGGGATGCTGTCCAGTGATGGACACCTCCCTGGGCAGTCTGTTCCGATGCTTAACAGCCCTTTCTGTGAAGAAATTCTTCCTGATGTCCAACCCAAACCTTCCCTGCTGCAGTTTGAGGTTGTGTCTTCTAGTCCTGTTCTGGTTGCCTGGGAGAAGAGTCTGACCCCCACCTTGCTACAACCAATAAGATTGCTTTGTTGACTGTATTTTACAGAAAGGCTGTGGGTAAATTGTCAGTTATGGAATTTGACAAAAAAAAAAAATTCATTTAAAACTGTAACAACAGAATATGGAAATTGCTAATTCAGGGTGTTGTACGTATGTTCCCTATCAAATAGCTGAAATCAGGTTTGTGAGGAGGGGTAGGAGAAAAATGTCATATAGATGCAATTAGAACTCCGGCCCTAACAAAGGGGTCTTGAATTTTTCCCTATTTATTAGTAATGCAGGCTGAAACATTTTTACTAATGACTAGAAAAGGTAGAGGGAAGGATTAAACTTGAGTAGAGTACTAAGGTTTCTTTTTGATATTTTTAAAACTTGATTTTAAAAGAAGCACAAAATAATTAGGAGAATGGGTAGAAAAACTAATTCTTCAGTGATGAAGTTGAGTGAGATATTTAAGCATATGCTCAACTTTAAACATTTAATATATTTTTGGGCTATATCCAACAAGAAAGCATGTAATTTCCTTCCATCTAAACTTAAAACTTAAAATTTCAGATTTCTTGCTCAGTTACTATCTATCCTGGAGGGAACCAAATTTTATTTGCAGAAAACTTCAATATTTTCTGTGGGCTTCAAGTATTTCTTATGAAAATGCGATAATTCACTGACAGAATAATGGTATGAATTTTAACTTGATTTTGCCTTTTCAGATTTTAATGTCATTTAGCTTTTGAAGCTACTGCCCAATGTGAAGGCATTTCTGAATCCTGTTGGGGCCTGACTTCCCCATTGCACTGAATGGGAGAGTTCAAGTTTTTATATTAAGGTTTATAGTTTACACTGTACAGCTATCTGCTACTAAGCTGACCCTTCCTTCACCAAAGTGTGAGTTGATGTGATGCATGAGTCACTGGAATGTCAATTTGGGTTTGCAGATGAAGTTTTTGATTCATTTTCTAATGTTTGAAATAATTACATGTAATGTATCTTAATCTTTTTAGGCTTGGTGCAGTAAATGCTTTGTTTACATTTAGGTGGTTTTTTTTTTAATCTTTTAGTGTGAAAGTTATGGTTTTGCATAAGGATACAAGGCAAAAGATGATTGAGAAGTAAAGACTGATAGTGGAAAACTAATCTGGTGTATTGCTCAGAAAAATGCAGAGATATTTCCTTTACAGAACATTCCCCATTATTGTGCTAATGATAAATACAGCAAGTAGGAAGGTAAGAGTTCCAATCACCCGGGTCATTCATTCAGCCTCTGCACATAAATCCCACTGAACTCAACTAGGTATTTCTGGGCTTTCTCAGGTTGAACACACACAAGGTGCTGTCTCTGGCTGCAGATACCCAAGCCAGAGTTGATGGTTCAGGTTGTGGCTGAGGTTATTGTGGTGCAGCTGGTTTGCAGAAACCTGTGAAGTGCAGCTTGTGTGCTTAGCTGATAGCACAGGAGAGCTGTACTTGGTTTATCCATGTTTACTTGTGGGCTAAGTCGAGTCTTTAGCCCACACCAAATGCCAGTTAGCACTTGCAGAGATAGTTGTTGGTCTTTTGAGCATCAGACTAGTAATCAGCAGTAACCTGCTTTGTAAGTTTCCCTCTTTTGAACCCTCTTTGTAGAACTTGAGAATGCATGACCACTACTTGCTTCTTCAAACTTGTAACTAGCTTGAGAAGAGGATCTAGAAAATAGAGTGCTGACTGGGCATCTCCTTAGGATCACTCGGTGAGGAAAGCAAGCAGATGTGTTTCTTGCAAAAAGTTCAGCACTTCTCGTTTTAGAAAGTACTAGTTCTTAATTCCATCCTCACTTTTCTTAATTCCATCCTCACCCTCTTTAGAAACTGGGCCAGGATCCTTTAAGATCTTCTCCCTAGAACTTTGTTTGAAAGTCTAGTTTCTGCAGATTGTTCTCCTCTTTCCCGTAGCTGACTATTCTTACCTTGTCTGTTTCTTGTCAAATCTTTCTCACATCTGTCTTTTTTTGAGTCTCTGCTATGTGATTTTTATAATTTGTTTTTAATAATACAATTATTTAAACTTATACTTTCCTGGTTTTTCTTCTCCATGATTCAGTACATACATGTGTGGATCTGCTTTGGAGAAATACCTATTTCTTCAAATTTTTGCTAACTTGCTATTCCCACAAGGAAGGCCATCCTAGATTTTACCAGGGCATGGTTTTAAATTGCTTCTGTTCTTACAGGCCCTGAGTAAAGTTCATCATCTGACAAACATGGCCATTCTCCCCTTGATTGCTGGTCAGAGCAGCTTTATTGGAGCAGGCATGCTGTTCAGTGTTGAGCCTTAAACACTGAAGGGTTGGGATGCTCTGGGAATCACATTTTTCATGCATGTTTCATAGCTAAGGTTGCAACTTGAAGCATAGTCTAGCTGCACTACAAATATTAGAGTAACTAAATGACTCTGCAATATGGTACTGTATAAGATGAATACAGTGTCCATATCCTGTCACATATTTAGTGTTTCATGTAATGCCCTGACTGATGCCAAAGATGGTCAATTATGGATGATGATGAATGACTGATATCAGTGAAACAATATTTTCATTGCTTTTATACAGATTTCATGTGCAGTCTTTTAATCTCTTCAAGCTTTATTGCCCAGAGAAAATAGTTGCCCAGCTTATTTTTAGAATCTGGTTTATGCCTGGCCAATCCATGAATATAAAACCTCTCCCTCACACAGTTCTGCCCAAGTTCTGTTTTGTTTTGCCTTTGATATCTCGGTAGATGATGTTTTGATTACAAAACAACCCCAGACCCTCACAAAACAACACCAGGAAGTAAAAGGGGGAAAAAAAGAATTTTCCAAAGCTGATAAAGAAAACAAGGATGCCAAAACTGCCAGCCGTACTTTTCTTATAAATCAGGTTGTCTTTATTTTCATGCTCAGCAATTATAATCAGGTTTCTATGTTTTCTTCATGAATCATCTCTCAGATTTGGATTCCAGGGCTACTACGGCTTACTCATGCTGTACCTCCATAATGGTGGGCTTAGAGAGGCAGGATGCTGCAAAGGTTGTAATTACTCAGGAATTACTGATGTGGTGACTTTGTGTCCTTGTCACACTGTCCAGTGGTGATAGTGACCATGCAGGATACCTATTCTGCCTGCTGAGCTCCAGTGCTGAGGAGGATACTGTCCTCTGCAATACTCTACTGTGGAGCACGGCTTCATAGTCAGATCTTCTTGTCAAGCTGATACATGTTACTCTGATCCTATTTTAATTTGTCAGAGCAAATAACGTCTGAGTCTTCTATGAGCAGTGTTGCTTGCAAGCTATGGATTTGGACATCATGATGGAATGTCTATGTCCTTTATACTCAGTCATGGTGAAAGACAGGCATGATCTACAAAGAAGACATCCAACTTTTCATACAGCTCAGTTCTAGAAGTGTTTTGAACGAAGGCTGGTTTTTTGTGGACCACCTCTGTTGTGCGCTGGACTGAATGAACATATAAAATCCCAGTACTTGTCTGTGTGCTGCTCCAGCTGGGGCCTGTTAATCCCATCAAGTAGACCACTTCTGCACCCCTGCCACTAGGAGAATGTAAATCACAACTTGCCACTATTCTTGGTTACACTAGAGTTAGCCATGTGGCCATTTTTGGGCTACCCTGCAGTACAGCTGGACTTGGGAAAAGTTAGGCTTTTTCAATACCCCTCTCTCCCAGCCAATCTTTACAGCAGGATAAAGTGAAAGCTACCTAGTTATATATAAAAATTGGAGCCCAGATGTCCCACATGAGTCACAAAGAAAATTCTCGGAGGCATTTCACTGAAAGTACAGTCTTTACTTTCTTAGACTCCAAGAAATTTCAATCTGTGCAGAACTTATACAACAGTATTAAAATTCAGCATAGCATAGAATTACGTCATGTCACACATGCTCTCAAAAATAGCATCTTGTTGATGGCATTAAAGTAACAGTATTTAATTGTGCATTTTTTCACAGTTTTTCAAGATGCTTGGTGGAATTTTACATATAATAAGAAAGCCAAATCCTTTTTCACTCTGTGTACTGAAGGAGATAGACTGCAGCCCAAGGATGGGAGAGGACAAAGCATTTCATTTTGCCCTCAAAACTTTATCTGCTCTATTTTAATTGGCAGAGCTGTGTCCAATCTACATTTCCCTGCTTCTCTTTGAAACCCTCTGGATAGTAGAAAGCATTTGAGGTTGTAAGCGTTGCCCCTCAGAGTCAGGGAGCACTTCAGCCAATATCTTCAGTGGCTAAAATTGTCACTTTTAAAAGGAGGATACTGCTACAAGTACAGATTTTCTCTGGCAAGAGCCAGGTTTTACACAGTAGGAGTTTGTTGCAACTTAAACTCTTCAAATAGCTCTAGGTCACTGGAGTAGGATCTTTCAGTAAAAAAATTTCTGCCATAGAGGAGAGAACCAATATGTTCTTTGTTCATTCCAAGCATGTTGCTCCCAGTGCAGGGCAGAAAAAAGCTGAGACCAAGGCTTGGCACTGGCAGATGTATGCTAGCAGGAAATCTCCTGGAATAGGGTTTTGGCTGGTGAAGTCTGGCAGGATAAGAGCTTCTTTTTGCTATCTCGGTGTGAAAAGATGATTCGTGCTTGGGAATATGTCCCTGTGTCTTTTGCTGCATATGTAGTCACAGAGCAGGTGGCACATAGATTGTACCATATAGAGATCCACACATGCAAATTAGCATGAACTTAAATACAGGGTGACTCAAGATGGAGGTGCTGTGTACAACACACTTGGGAAATGGCATTGCTTCTTGTGGAATTCTGATCTGCATGCTGTTGCTCTCTCTTCCCAAACAGATATGCCCTTGTCCTTAGGCTAGGGAAGCAATTTAAGCCATCAGATCTGGTATATTTGGATAAGATGAACTCATATTAAAAGAATATTTGTTTCATGGCCCTTTTCTGGATTTGGAACGTAGGCGTGCTCTGAGCACCTACTGGTTTGAACAGGGAACAGGTTCTCCTGTTCTCTCATTAAATTACCTAATGCTTCATACATCAAAAAGTAAGGTAGTTGTAAAGAGCAGGAGATAGGCCTTTTGATCATGCAACCTGTGTTGGTTGCCTAAGTATGGTGAAATCCATGTCTAGTTTTTGTTTATATTACTGTTTGACCTTGAATTATGGATACACATTTGAAATCAATATTTCCATTTTGGTTCATAGAGCAGTATTGGAACACTTGCCTCCAGGATGAAGCTAAGTGTTCCAACCACCAGTGTGTGTTCAGTCCAAGGAGTTATTTAGAAATAGTCACCTTCCCACGCACTATATGTGTACCGTGGATATCATATACTCAACACCAGCTGCTTCACACTACAAATCCTGTATTGGGATTTGCTGCTTCCTGATACAGCCCTAAAGCTCTGCTGACAGGAAAAAGGATGGGTGCTCTGATTCAGGGCACCATGGTGGGGGGAATGCCTCATCCTGGAGATACAGCTTGGTTCCGCTTTGGGGTCTAAACTAATAAAACATCACTCTCCTTCTAGAGGCAGAGGGCTTGCTTTGTGATCAGCAGAAGTGATAATCAGACTGGGTCTACAAAATCTGCATTCAATACACAAACCCCAATTTGTGAAACCCATTGGCTAAGGTCAGCATCTTACAGAATTATGCTTTAGCAGCTTAGAAATCTTTTTGCCCCAAAACCGTTTTATGCAAATATGTACCTATATAGTAGTGAAATTAAATTAACAATGTTAATCATGAAAGGCAAGTACTTTTAAGACCTGTGGCTTGCAGCACCTCTGATCCTCTTGTCTCAGTGTTTCAGAGAAAAAGTTCAGCATTAAATATTTGGCTGCTTTGAGCCCGTAGCTTGAGAACTTGGCACAGCTTTATTCCATGCTCAGGTAGGTAATAGTTGGGTTTCAAGCTTGCAGAACTGTTTTTTCACCATTTCACAAGTACATATGATGGCTGAGTTAATCTTTCCATGCATATGCCTGATTTACCAGTGCATCATGCAAGATCATGTGCATTATACGTATCTGCTGATCTTACTCCTTCTCTCTATGTACTTTAATGAATATATACTTCTCAAGGCAAAACAGTGATGATAACAGAGCCCTATGTAGGGCAACTTTTATTTAGTTACAGGAAATCATAATCCCCAGTGAAGCTGCAAATTTGCACTTGTAGGTCCTTCTTTCTACTGGCACGTTCCTTGAACTCATCAAAAAAAAGTCAAAGGTGGATTTGCCTCTTGCCACGCTTATGAAGATATGCTGTGATGAAACCTTGTATTTCTTAATTTTTATTATTATACTTTTAAGCTCTTTACTTCTAAAATGCTGTGGGTCTGTGGACATCCAGGCTCTGAGGGTGTCTTGCCTGTATTGGAGAGGGTAACACCTTTGGACCAGCCACCCCACTGTAGCTTCACAGCCCCACTCCTGCAATGACCCCTGCCTGTCTTTCATTTCCCAGTGCCTCTGCTCACATATAAATCAGAGCAGAAGTGTGAAAATGCTCAGATGACTTCTGAAGACTTTTTGGCACACCCCTGCATTGCTCATACCTCCAACCGTGCCTGTGAGCACTGGCTGTTAATCCTGGGAGCTGCTGTTGAGTTGTGCTCTCACCCGTGTGAATCCCATATGAATGAGTGCATGTAGCCTGCCAGGACAGGCAGAGCAGGGGAAGAGGAGCTTGCTTGTGCTGCATGCTCCTCTTCTTGCCTTGGTACTGCTCTAAGCTTTACTGCATCCAGTGGCAAACCTTTGATCCTTACTGGATTTTCTAGGTGCTCTGATATTCCTATTTGTACTACTAATGTAGAAACAACATTGATAAATTCAAAGCCCAACCCCTTTTTCTACTATAGAAGGATTATTCTTCACATAACCTTGCATTGTTTTTGCTTTTCTGTCTAGTAATGGATTCTTTGCAAATCATACTGTTCATTGCCACCACTGTTAAGCCCCTTATTCTGTCACCCGTTGTCACATTACAACATGTTTATTGCATCTTGTCACATCTCGTCCTTTAAGCATTGTAAGCCCTGTCCCTTGTTAACTCCACAAAATCTTGATTGCTTTGAAACCTCTGTCTGTTACCATAATGAAAATATTAAACAGTAATTTCCTCCTTAGATGGCAATAGATGTAGCATTACTGGGACTTTTGAACTGCTTATCAAATAGAAAATTTATCTTAACACCTGTAGCTGAAATGAAGTAAAATACTTGGTGGCTGCTGTGTTAATGTTTCCACAAAGGAGAAAAAACTGAAAATGTATCCAAAACAAGTGACAATGTGTAGTATAAATTTATATCCAACTTTATGAATTGGTGAGGGGAAATACTATTCTGATGTATAGTTTGATACTGACATTTTTATAGAGAAGTGATTTTTATCGGCATTTTGTCGAGGAAAGAAACTATCAAACATGTTTCAGTTGTGGGTTTTAAGATATGATATTTCCTTCTTTCCCTCTCTCTTGCTCTTTCTGCAAGAACTTGATTCTCTGATCAGTGCCGGAAAGGTAAATGCTGCAGTGGTCTTGGATTATTCCCAAACTAGCTGATTCTGTTAAGGAAATTATTTTAAAATATATTATGGCCTCTGACCAGTGTTGAAATATCTCCAGCAGCCATAACTCTGCCTCTACTGGCAGACACCAATGATTCCTCAAGTTTGTGGTGTTGCTCAGGTCTAAGAAACCATTGTGTCCAGTGAACACGGTGCAAGAGGAGAGTCTTTGGACGGGTACCTCTTCACAGTTACTCACCTATTTGCAGACAGCTTTTCATCGTCTGCAACAGCTCTTAACTTTAATTCTCCCGTGGTATGGAGATGTACAATTTAAATACTATTATACTTTGATTCCTGTTTTCCCTATCATATTATAGCATAGTATTTATGGTGCTATGGCAAGAACGTCTTTTATGAGTATCCTTTGCTCTGGCTGTATTTCAGTTTTTAATCACTCTACAGTGAGCAATATCCTTGAAAGGGTAACATGATGTGAACATCCTGGTTCACGAAGAACATTTGCAACAAGATTATTAAGCAATTAGTCTCCGTAAATTGTGTTTTCTTGGTGTGTTACTATATTGTTTCAAGCCTGTTCCAATGCTTGACAGCCCCTTCCATGAAGAAATTTTTCCTAATATCCAATATAAACCTCCCCTTAAGGTTATGTCCTCTGGTCCTATGGCTTGTTACCTGGGAGAAGAGACCAACTCCCACCTGGCTACCAACTCCTTTCAGGTAGCTGTGGAGGAGGATAAGGTCTCCTGCAAGCCTCCTTTCCTCCAGCTAAACAACCCCATCTGTCCCTCACAAAACCTGTGCTCCAGACCCTTCCCCAGCTCTGTTGCCCTTCTCTGGACACACTCCAGCACCTCAGTGTCCTTGTTGTAGTGATGGACCCCAAACCCCATGGTACTCAAGGTGGGCCTCACCAGTGCAGAGAACATGGGGACAGTCACTGCCCTGGCCCTGCTGGCCACACAATTCCTGATTCAGGCCAGGATGCCTTTGGCCTTTCTGGCCATCTGGGCACACGCTGGCTCATGTTCAGCCAACCAGCTGGCTGCCAACCAGCATCCCCAGGTTCTTTTCCACTGGGCTGCTTTTCAACCACACTTCTGCCAGCCTGCAGCACTGCACAGGGTTGTTGTGACTCATGTTGCAGTAATTTCTTCTTCCCCACTTCCTCCTTTAAATGTATGTAGCTGAGCGATATTCTTTCTGTGCCTTCCAGAGTTTCTAAGGGAGAAGAGCTCAGAAGTGGACTGAATTTTACAGGGAATATTGCACCCTCCTTCTGAAATAACCACTGTTTCATAACTTAAAAGAATGACAAGCCTCTTAAACCTTTTCAAGAATAGACTTGAGTATCTTTAATAGGAAATAGTATTAAAATTCCATTATACTAAAATGGCCAAAGTTCAGCTATCGTTAATTATCACAGACCTTCAGCTAACCAGTCCAATCTAAAGATCTATATCAAAATATCATTCATTATTAAAGCTAATTGTTTAATTATTCACAAAACTGTCATGGATTGATTTGTCTGCAGTCCCGGGCTAGAATTTGACTCAAATTTTAGAGAAATTGTACAAAACACTTCTCTAATTTTATTTGAAGCTTATGTAATTTAAAAAGTGTTGATTTTGGTTTTTTTCCTTGAAAGCATTTTGGTTTACCTATTAATAATCTAAATCTCAAAAATAAAAAGCATAATTTCTATCTGTAGAGTGATTCTGATGTTTTAATTTGATTTATTGCCTGATATTAAAAGATAGTTAAAGGAAGATTACAGGGCTTTGCATTAACTTCTATATTTACTGCTTCTAAAGAATAACATTAAGACAACTTGACATCATGGTAAATGTAGACTGAGTGGAAAAGTTGATACATATTGAAGATGTTAATCCTGTCCCTCTCCCTTAATAATTTATTTGAGTGTATATTTATGTCTGAGGCTGTGTTATCTCTCTTGTTTTAGGTCTTTTGGTGTGGGACACCAAATGTTGAGAACTATATTTCTTTAAAGTGTATCATCCTAGCCATCACTGATTTAAATCCAGAGAAACAGGGATGCAAGAGACCTGGCCATATGTCCACTGTGTTCCCACATGTGATCAGCTTAAGTTACTCCTCACCAACATTTGAAGCATTTTTTTTTAATGGATTATGAATGGCAGCATTTCTGCTGTTCACTTAGGAGACTTATCCCAGAAAAACTTGTTGAAGTTTGTGTGTTCATGGACCATGTCTGTTCACTCTTCTCTTTTTATGTATTCTGTTTTCTAGACCAGTGGATATGCTCATGGTCATTAACCCAATGTGTTTTAGAGGGTTCCCAGCTTCATGGACATGCAGAGATATCTAAGCCTGAGCACCGAAGAGAGCGTGATTTTTCATATCTTGCATGTCTTGTGTGTCTCAAAGTGCTGGCTAGCTTCTCTTTCAGTGTGAAATGGGTTCATCTTTTAATAAGTAACCTGTTTCTACCAATATTAAAGAAGGGATTCAGCAGTGTAATACCTAGGATGCATTCTCATAATATTCACTCTGTAGGTGATGGTGTTCAGTCAAGCCAGTGCAAGGAAGACATGCAGGAGCACAGCAGTCCCAAGTATGTGTTTACTGTACACTCATCTAGCCTTTCCTTAGCTGGCAGGCTTCTTGAACTGAGGGCATGCCTGAACACTATTGGATGCTGAATTTTAATGAATGAGCTTGCCTAAAAAGTTTTTGGACCTATTTCAGACTTCTAACATATGCTGCCTCGTGTGTCACTGCATTTCTTTTGTCTGGAAAAAAATTTCTATTTTGTCATCAAACTTCTGTTTGCTAATTTAATTTTATTTGACACTTCATATCTCATTAAAATTAGGGAATATTATTTTCCATTTACCTTTCTAGATGATTTGTGATTTTACAGAAATTTATATCATTTTGTATTCTCTCCCATGCTCAAATGGAATAGTTCTGCTTTATATTCATCTAATACAAAACTCTTTTCCAATAATTTGTTGTCTCCCTTTTTATTTCTAGTCTCAGGCTTTTGTGATGAAAGTTAAAGACACCAGAACTCCGTGCAGTATTCAAACTGTGAGCATGTAGCATATATATATATATATATAATTACCTGCTGAAGATTTCATGGTAATTCTTCCCAATATTCTATTGTCTTTTGGAAAGCCATCAAACATCAAACTGAGCTGTCTGTGGTGGCTTTGGTTGTGTGGGGTTTTTTTTTGGTTGAATGGTTTTTTTCTTTTGTTAACTGGTACATTTGATGATGGATCTACACTACAGTCCTGAAATGGTAATAACAAGTTTAGAGTCTATTATTGCTTTTAACAGTGAAAGCAAGTCTTGGTTATATGCCTTATTTTGGCACTTGAATTCTACTTGCCATTTTATTGCCCAATTTCGCAGTAGTGTGAGAGTTTTCTGTAGCTCTTCATAGTTTAGATTTCTGGGAATTGCTCAGAGTTACTGAAGATGTTTTTCATTCATATTCCTTTTATCATTAAGCACATATTAATCTCTAAGTTGACCTTTCCTCCTATTTCAAGACGGTCTTGTTTTTCATAGCTTGTGATCTGGAACCTTGCTGGTTTTGTGACTGCTGTCCTGCTTCCTGATCAAAGGCATTTTGTAAACCCATGAGATCATCTTTTATTTGCATGCTGGCTAATTCCTTCAAAGAGTTTTTAATATTTTTGTCTGTTATCAGTTCTCTTGCTAAATCTATGTTGGCTCTTCTCCTCTATATCATGGATATTCATTTATCTAATGATGCTATTCTTTACTGTAATTTCCAGCACTGAAGATGATTTAAATGATAGATTGTACAAATGGGATATTGCACAATGGTTATGACAATACTTTGGCAATTTCACATAAGAAGTCCTTCAAATCTCTCGGGTGAACGCCATCTGGCCTTGAAAATTTGTTACCATTTTTTATCAATCTGTCCTACAGCTATTCTACTGACACATTAGTCTAAGATGACATTCTACAAAAAAAATGAATTGCTGTGGGATCATTCAAACATCTTCTAGGGCAAACAAGTCTTGTAACCATTTTGCAAGCTTTACAAGCTCTCTTATAGGTTTCTCATTCAATTAATTGTATTTGAGGGAAAACAACTATTGCTGCTATGTCATTAGTAATTTTTCTACAAGTTAGTTACTAATAAATAATCTTATTTTACATTTAAGTTAACAGAATTCCAGCATGTTTTATTTACATGTGATTTTGGTGACCAGTAGCTGACTTCTGTTGTCTAACTGAACAGGCAAACAAGGTGATTACTTTCGGGGGGTGGGGGGTTGGTACTTTTGTTGTGGTTTTTTATTTGGTTTGGGGGGTTAGTTTACATGTTTGGGGTTTTTTCTCCTTCCAGATCCTTGTCTTTGATCCTTCCTTTTATGGAAGGTTATGGAACCTGAATACAAGAACAGTCCCTACCTTAGCACTCCTGGCCAGGTCATCTAAACGTGTGGAGAGGTGCCCGCTCTGCACCCAGCAGTGCAGCGTGAGCTCCACTGGCATCACGGACCCAGCTTTGCTTGCCTGGGACTTGCATGATACAGGGCAGCTTCCAGCATCCCGTACAGCAGAGTGAGCCAGAACATGTGTGAGCTCCTGCTGGGCTTGTATTCGTGTTTGCTTTCACTAGTACATTTTGAAGTTCTCTCTGATTTTTGTGTTTGTTCATTCCCTCTGGTCTGTTTCTCTTCTAGCAGAGTGCAGACCTCCTCCCCTGCTCTAGTCTTTGGCTCTGTGGTTTTGTTTACATTTTGGCTCAAAGATAGAGGTGAAGGCCCAATTAGCAGATGCACAATTTCATCTGTTCACTCGAGAAAGTCTTGGTATATTAAGCTTTTTGTTTGTGAATGCTAACAGAAATGAAGGCTTTCTTACCTAACTTTTTGGTATTTTCTTTGCTGTTTTTATAAAGCTCCATATTCTTGATGGTTGTTTTGTTGCTTTACCAGAGCTTTAAGGAAGAAAATTAGAATTCAGTTTGTTTAAAACTTTAGATAAAATTAGAAGTTGCCTTGGAGGTTCCGAGCTTGCATGTAATTGCAAAAAAAGAAGGGAAGTGTTATCTAAGGGGATGTGTACGTGTGATGTCTGATGCTTCAGGAATATCAGACAATGCTTGAAAAGGTAAGGAGTGAAAACAGGATGGGATTAACACTCATGAAATTAAGAGTAGGATATTGATCTTCATATTGCAAATTACATTAAATATTTGTCTGATTCCTTTGTGACATGATGGATGCTTATCCTGAGTGTGTTTCCTTAAAGTGATAACATTTTGTCTCATGACACTTTTCTTTTATGAAAACCTGGCTCTTCTTTTGAGACATCCAGCAGCTTTTCAGATGTTATTACTTAAAGTATGTTACCCCAATTAAAGAAGGGAGGCAGGACCATGTAAAACCAGAATGATGTGCATAAAAACTTAGACATTTCTATTTAGTCTAGTTTATTTTAACACTTAAGAAACCCCACCCCTTCTCCCAAAACCATTGAAGAACCCTATTTAAAAATATATCTTTATGGACACTCTTTATGGGGTATATTCTCAATTGATGCAGGTTGTTACAACCTTGTTAAAGTCCGAAGACTTCCTTCAACTTAGGCAAGCTGAGGCTTCATTTGTGTAAACCTTGAACTGTGGGAAGTGTTTCATTTATTTGTGACTGTCTAAGCATGGTTTGGGCAGCAAGGGCTTTCTTCCTGCCACTGTCACTGTACTAGGGGCAGCAGGGCTGCAGAGTGCTCTTGTGGAGTTCCTGAGAGCAGCTGCAGGACTACTGCAGACAGGTATAGATGAGAACATGGGGGAGCCAGGGCATGTGCCTGAGGTGCTTGGGGAATTCAGTTGCCAACTCTAAGGAAGTCTTTGAGCATGCATGGACAGATCCCTTTTACTCAATGCCGATTTTCAGAGATGAGAAAAGTGTGGTCCAGTCAGCATCCAGAGATGCTGCCTGGCTGTTTTGAAACCTATGCCTCTCAAATAGCAGTTCCCAGCTTGGTGCTGGGATGTCCATCCCATTCATGGGATGCAGGATGTGTGCCCATTCATGTGAGTTTCTTGCCAGAAATCTGTGTCTTCTTGTGTCTGAGGAGTGTCCAGATAAACATGGGTTGGATATAACAGATTTCACAGTGTATTTCTGGTTATCGCTCATCCTACCTGCTCCTCAGCATTTTCTCATCTCTCCTGTTTCTCACGTGCTTCTACCCTTTTTCTCCCATCCAGAGGGTGGGGATGACCCTCTGGGAAAGGAAGAGGTGTGGATAGGCTTTGCAGACAGAGGAATCCCTCTGGTTGGAAAAGAGGGGGTAACCAAAGCAAGTCTTCCTTAGATGCATGGAGCGCTCCTCTCTCATGCTTTAAATAAAAATTAAAAATTTAATTAAAAATGCTAGAGTTCCTCAGCCAAACCACTACTAGTTCATTTGATTGATTTTAGCAGGGATTAAGTAGTGGAACTGCTAAGTCTGAAAATTGCCTGGAATTCTGTACTCTCATGTTCCATGTTAAGTGGATGCATCCTAAAGTAGGTCCTCTGGGTAGAGTATTTCAGTTGAAATAGTTCAGGTTGTCAAAGATATATAAAACCAGTCTTAAAACAGATTGTACAATTAATTGAAATTGGTGTTTGCAGCCTCTCCTATGTGCATATGCAAATATCTCTGAACACGTCTTTAAAAATAGCTGCATGACTCCTCATTCTAGAGGCTCAAATAGCTGTGTATTCTGGGATGGATGATTCTTTGAAGTCCCTGTGAGCTGGATAACTATTCTGTTTATTTTATGCCATATAGAAGTGGGCTGTCTTCATCATCTGGCTGAATATTTCACTATAGAGTTATATTTTTATTAGTAATGCTGTCATTAATGAAAGTGCCAAGTTGTTAGTTTTTTGTGGCAGTGTTTGGTGAAGATCATTTGAGCATAGTGGAATTCAAACAGCTTATTGGCTGGAGAAAGATGGGTGTTTATAGGATTAATAATTTGGAGAATATTTTTCTGTCTAACAAGGGGCTTAACTGAGAGATTCTACAGTCCTTCAAGAGATTCAGATGTGCAGATTTCAGTTAAAATTAAGTAAGACACATACCAAAAATAATAGGGAGTATTTAGTAATAAAATGTGACTATATCCTATATATATACGAATATATCCAGTTGCTATCAAACATGTTATAAAGTTCAGTAGTACATACTGTCTTGTGAGCCAACTCAAATGTGTTTTACGTGTCATTACTTTTTTCATCCTCACAGTTTCTCTAATGTTATGGGTCTTTTTTCTATAATTTGTCAGGAGAGTCTGAGCAAAAAATGAAAATGTACCTTTAGCTGAGAAGATAAATGTGCTTTGGTTCTGAATTGAAACATGACTACAAAAATTGCACCTTCTTACCCAGGAGGTCTGATCTCTATATTTTTTGTGTGTTTCATTCATTAATTTTAATGACTAAAAGGTCACATTTCACTGGGTTTTATCCCAGTAGGTTAGTAAACTGTCATGTAGAAAAAAATAGATTTTATTTTCCTTTATATTTAATCATTGAAGTTGATAGCTAATCCTCAGTTGCAGGGACAATTTATTCCAAGTTTGGTCAGTCAAATTCCATAGTATAAATTATTTTAAATGCTAAAGAACTGCATTGGAATATCTGCAGATATTTGTTTTCCTTAATGTAAGTTTGATAGCCTTATCTGAGCAGAAAAGAAATTAGCTCTTCCTTCAAAACCCACTAGGCTGTGTTTTCCACTGCTAAATCTGTACTTCTACAAGGAAATTGTCTTTAAATTAAGGCAATTCAGTCAAAATAATTGAGGTATTCCCAGAAGCGTCTTCAAGAATGAAAGCTAGGAAGAGGTGGGACTAATTCTTGGGACTTCAGTGGGCTTTGGACCATTCTTATGAATACATTCTCAGCTAGTTGTTGACACCATAAATAAATTTGCCTTGTAGTTGTTTCATGGGGTTTTCTAGGGGCTGGGAATATGGGTAGGGTTGACATATTCTTAATTAATTTTTAAGATTAGATAAATAGTTTCTACTGTCTACTGCTGTTTTGACCACAAATGAGAAACTACTATAAATTAAAATGTATACTTATGTTTTTCATTTATTTTTAATTTAGGCTTTCAAAGCTTTGCTTTTTTTTTTTTCTAATTTCCTGCTTCTGGTGACCTATTTTGCTAATATGCTTACCATCCTGTTTGTTCATTAAAATGACTGCCAACTAAATTTACTTTTATTTTGTGTTTATTTAAAGGCTTGTGGAAAAAGCCATTCTGTTTGGTCACAATGGCCACAAAGGGCTCTTCAGACATGGTTCAAGCAATGTGTTTTATGGAGGAATTCACACATGGAGGTGGATTGAATGAATTGCATTTGGACTGCAGGGTTGTAACTACGGTCATTCTCCTCAGTCTGCATGAAGGGGATGTGGGTAGAACCTGTAAGTGCCTGGGCATTTGCTGCCTGAACACAGATGTGTTACTGTGGGAGCACAAACTCTACCTGAAGTTGTTCCTGTCTCTTGCAGTTTCTGGGTAGTGTCCAACATTCATGTTGGCCAACACGTAAAAGTTGACAAGTGTCTTAGCTTCCTGTCCCCTGTTCACCAAATTCAAATGGTTTCCTTCCAGGGTGAGAGGTTGCCTGACTTGAAACATTCAAAGGCCATTCTCAAATGGAGAACTGGGAAATGGTTTATCCTTCACTTATTGGTATATGGATTATGGAAAAAGGGCAGGCCTTGAATTTGGTATTTCTACATTTATTTTGTAAAGGTCATCTCTGTACAAATTTACAGAAAGATCTTACCAATTCCTTCTGTGGTATCCTTTTGCTGGATAGGGAGCCTCTAACATGGAGAAATGAAGCTGTTGCTTGGTGTTACATTTGTTTGTTGGTCTGAAAAAGGGAGAGTTCAGTAAGGTAATTTCTGAGCATGTATATAGTTAACTAGAATAATCAGATTATTTTGTTTCAAGTAATATGTGCATGTAATAATGTAATTCATACAACTATACAAAATAGAATAGTTGGTCAATTAATACATTTTTTCCATAATAAAGCCTGATCCAGATATTAAACTAATGTCTATATATAAGTATCCAAGCAAGAAATTACTGCTTTGATGTGCAGATTCTTCTCTACGTCATTGCCTAATGGCTGAATGTTAGAGAAAAGGCTCCAATGGTAGGGTTAAGCATTGGGGAGTAATTAGAGACAAAACTTACTCTCAGTTATTTCCATTAACTACAAAATAACTGAAACATGTTTTATTGAATTGCAGGGGTGTGATCTATAGCCTAAAATACTCTTTTGTGTTCTCTTTAACTAGCAGAGATCTATTCAGGTCTGTTTGCCTTTTGGGGCTCTATAGTAGTTGCTAACGTGATTTTTTTTAGAAACTGCATTAATCCTACGCTGGCTTTTCTGCTCTTGGAAGGTGACAGCTACTAATGCTCAGAGACTGAGGTGGCCCTGGTACTGCTGCAGCAGGGAGGTTCCTGTGTCTGCAGGCAGCTACATCATCTCAGAGTTAGCACGGGAAACAGAAAAAGCGTTAGATTAATTAAATTCATTAATTAAATTCTTCCAACAGCTTGCAGAGAAGCAGGTAGGAAGAGATAATTGAGGATTCAGGTGTAGGTTTCTGAAGGGTACTATAATTTGACAGGTAATTGATAAACTTGGTTTGGCAGCTCTGTTTTATTTTAACAAATGAAAGTGGATACTTTTTTTCTCTGGAATTAAGTGATAGCATGCTCAGTTTCCACTAAAACAGCGGCTGTTATCGAAAGCATCTTTACAAGTGTGAATAAAGTTTGGTAATATAGCAGTATAATTTCTACTTGAATACCAAAAATTATTAGTTATTTTGGCTTAGTTATTAAAACGACAGATTCACCAAGTCTTGAAGACAGTAACCTTATGTATGTAAATGCACATACTGGAACTCCATGCCGAGATTAAATATTCAGATTGGCTTCGGCTGATTTACTTAACTTGCTAATTTATGCAGCAGCTGTGCTCCTAGAGCAATCAGTGAAGGAACTCTGGAGGAACCTGGCTTTGTTTGGACTATGGGAGGAAAATGTGGTGGACCAGATTCATTCCTGCTCTTGAGCTACATACAGAGCTGCTCTGTATCGTGCAGCTGTAGGAGTTGTTCCTATTCATGAAGCTTGATGTATCTAGACATCTGGGGAGCAGTTCTGATAAAACTCCCTAAGAATACCAATGCATTGTTTTGTTACAGAAACCTAATGCAGTCTGTAAAGCATAACCTGACTGCCTACAGCCAATGCTGTGGCCAAGGGTGTCATGCAAAATGTATCTGTATGCAAATGTGATTCAGATGGAACCCTCTGGTAGCTGATTTGTAAGTAAGGAAAAGGAGCTGAGTTAGAGGAAAGCAAGTGTGGTTTGGCTGGAACCAGAAGGTGACAGGAGCAATGGTTCCTGCAGTGGGAGCTGCAGGATGAAGACAGGAAGGGTCTGGTCAGGGGCACCAGGACTTGGGTATTGCTTCCCATGGCCTTCCTTGTACAGAGCTCTCTCAGGAGCTACAGCTACAGTCTTTAATATCAGATAAATGGAAATTGTGCTGGTTTTTTCTACTTGTTGTGCTCTACCTATTAGTTTTACCTCCAGGTGTTTCCTGTAATTTGCCTCTACTCTCTTTGTATGTTGATTTTTAGTATGGAGAAGAGGAGGTGAAAAAGTCCCTAAATACTTTAGGTAGAGCTGTTGAAACACTGGATTTGAAACTGTGTGTCCTGTTACTACAGACTTTAAATTATGAGGCAGACCTGCATCTCCTTTTCCAGTTCTGTGAGTGGCTGCTGGGAAATCAACCTAAAAAAGTAAAATGTAACAGATGAATTTTGGCATCCCCTTCAGTGTTCAGTTATTTGTTAATCCAAAATTATTCACCACATTTAATCTGAATTTGTGTACGGTTTTGACCATCTGAATGGTATTTTCAGTGAATGAAAATTTATGTGGAAGCAGTCTCTCTATATAACTGACTTTGGAGATCCTAAAAAATTTAGGATGATAGATAGTTCTGTGGAAATAAATTATCTGGCAAATGCCCCAGATACTTCCAACTTCTCTACAGGCAGTTTGACAGACTATTTGGTTTTCCCACTGTAATTCTGTATTACTGATTTCTACATAATTCAGCATTAGCCTTCTTAATCTGTTTTGATATGTCTTACTGTAATAGCAAGGCAGTAAAAGCAAGACTTGAACCATGAGCATTTGGTTCCACTTGTCAAGCATTTTCTCTTTTTTAAATTTTATTTTACTTTAGAAGAAGAGATATGTAAAATGGGGAGGGTTTAAAAATAAATTCCTTCTTCAGGGCTAGGACCTGGGTTCTGAGTTTGTTCAGTAGCTGCAGTATTTCAGAGACAGTGTAATTCTTAGAGTTTTATAAGAAGGCTTGATACACTTTGTTGAATGCATGAAGGTGATTTGGATCTGCTTCCAGGTCCTATATTTTCATCCACAAGGCTGACCCTGTGGATAAACCGTGAGGATCCAAGTTTTCTCTCCTCAGGTTGCTTGCTGTTCTGCCTGGAAGTGGGCCCCAGTATGGGACATTGATTTCCACTTAGTCTTTTCATAGGGATGCAAATGAATGTCAACCAGTTATGATTTAAGGTGATTTCTTTTTGTTTCTGTCATTTTGTAGGTGACTTGAGTGGACAGAGGCAATGGTGTACCTTCCATTCAGATGTGCCCTATGTGATACTTGGTGCACATACTTGGGGCGGGGGGAATGATCACAAGATATCAGTTTCCTTCCATCCTGTTCATAAACTCAAGTTGTACTTTCTGCAAATCCACAGTAGCTGAACCTGGTTTTTAAAGGTTAGTGCAACCTTTAGAACTACAGTAGATGATGTGGAGCTTTGTTTTCTCGTGGCTTGTTTGTGCCCAGGAACTGCTGGCTAAGCAGGGAGGCACCTCTGGAGTAGTCTGGCATCTCCCTGTATTTCCAGTTACAGTACCAGCAGCATACTGGAGGCTTCCTCTCACCCAGTTCTGCCTTGTCCCCCTGCTTTCCTCCTGCCCTGCCCCTTAACAGGACTACTTCTTGGCTGTTAATATTTCTTTAAGAGAACATCAGGTTTCATGTTTAATAAAAATGAAGTATTGTATTCTAAATTCATTGTGCTATTTTATCCCTTGCTAAGAAATCTCTGTTGGAGGCATAAATTTATGGAAACATTTAGTTTTCCAATACTATCCTTAGTTCAGATTTGTTGTAAATAGTACTTCCATGTTGAGTCTATAAAAGCAATCTTCATTCTTTGTAGTAGCTTTTTTTAAGTTGTCCTGTATTTTGAAATAAAATTTTCAGCAGTGGAATAACGATGTTCCACAGAAAAGGAAATATTGGTAAAAAATGGATCCTTGAATAATTTCATGCAAAAAAAATTTAATAATTTTTAAAATAGGTAATTATTAAAATTAAAAGTATGAATCATTGTAAAATAAATGTACAATGCCTGTATTCCTTTAAACGTTGTAGATACTGCTTTTATTTAGCAATGAATGTATTGGCAAAACTTCTAATGGCCATTGTTAGGATCAGGAGTAAATCTGGTTGTTGCAAGTGTGATGAGCATTGGTATTTGGACTGACATGGAGAGCCCCTTGGAGACAGCACCCTGGATGCTCCCTGTGTCACATCTCTACGTTGTGTGAGGGGAAATATTAGAAGAGTACCAAAGGAGCTCTGGAGTCATGGCTGGTTTTGTATTTGTATTTTTATATATTTGTATTTTTTTTATTTGTATTTCTGTATATATATGTACCCCTCCCTAGTGAAACCATCAGACCAGAAGCCATCTTTACATTCAGGTTTTTTTCATCCTGGCAAAAGCCCTGGATGAGAATAATTTTAAATATGTATGGGAATATGCTTAAAACAACAACATTGCAGTTGTCAGGTTTTAATATTGGGTAAACTATATTTTACTTAAATCTTATGACTATCATTGCAGACACCCGAGTTCATATGGAATTATGGCTGAGAATTTAAAGGCAAGAAGAAAGAAAATTCAAGCAAATTCAAAGTGATGGTTACCAAAGCAACTATGATTCTTCCCCACTTGTACTCTAGTAGTGCTGTATGCCTCTCAGTGCCACCAAGCACTGATGTGTTAATACATGCAAGCAGTGTAGCTGAGTTACTGAGGGAACCAGAGTTGTGGGGGATTTTAGATTAAAAATGTGTGCAGGTCTCCTAGCTCAGCAGTCACACAAAAGCACAGGGTAGGAGAAGTGCAGCCTTTCACACGGCAGAATAGGATTATTTTCTTGCTCCTGGTAAAGAAAATGAGTTAAAAGATTAGATTAAAACTCAAAAATTAAAAATTGTGGTTTTAGAAAGTGGGAAATGCTTTAAAGAAAAGGATCTAGCTGGAAGAGTAACACACCCTTCCCACCAGCACTAGGCTGCCAAAGCGTGGCACTGGGAAGCAGAAAAGATGTTCCCTGAACTCTGGTAGGCAGAAGAACCATTCCTGACCAGTTTCTCCTCCTACGTGGTGCAGTGAGAGCTCCCCCTCCTGTTTTCTGCCTTACCTGAGCTTTCAGATAGTACCAACCTTCATTACCATTTCAAGAGTATTTTTGAAATCTGTGAGGAATTATGAAGCCTAGGGCCAACACTTCTGCACAGGTGAGAAAGGTATTTTAGCTAAGACAGAGTGACCCCATGGCACACTGTGTGTTGGGTGCTTGGAGCACCAAAGCAGGTGCTTGAGCTGAGTAAATATGACTGGCAGTGACATTTGCTGAAACAGTTAACAGTTAGTTTTTGTACAAAAACACAGCCCCTGTGTCCAGGAGGGAAGTTCTTCATGTTTTATAACCAGGTTGCCTCTGTTTTTTCAGACTTCTTCCATTTTTGAGCTTTCCCTGGTCAACAATCAACCCTGTGCAGTAAATGACTGTTTCCTTGCTAAGCCCTACCAACAATACCAAACAAACAGCTCTAGGGAAGGACATGCTATGATGATGGGAAGAAAATCAGGAAGTTAGCAAGACAAGTTAATTTGCTTGCTTCCTTGTATCCTAAACCTTTCAGTGGCAGCTGTATTCAAGCTGTTACATTCCTTTTGTATTAGTCAGAAAGTATGATTGAGTTTTATTCTAGCTTCACGGTTTTTGTGCCAGATAAAATACCTGATAAAATGACAGCATTACTGATAGGGTGATACCTTATCTATTGTAATGCAGCTGCACAAGCTGAACTGTCAGAATTGTTTGAGCTTAGATAAGATCAGTTATTTGTGTCATGTAGTCACTGTGGTTTGAGTCCAGACATTAAAGTTGGATTTTCCATCCTGTCAATTCAAAGTTTGGGAACAATCACAAGAGAACAGGCAACTTAAACTTGCAGGCTGAGCCAGCATTCTTCACACCTTTATAACTCAATTTTTTGGTAGGCTAAGAAGTCAGATAATCTTCATCTAGTGTGCAGCATATCCTTCATGAAGACGATAAGATTTTATCAAATGTTGAAATTATTTTTTCATGCTAATAAATCAGAATTTATATACTCTACTTTGTAGACATCACCTGTAGAAATATAATTCTGTAGAGAAGTACCAGTTAAACACCCAGCCATGTGGCCAATTTCAACCTTGCCTTTTTATGTGGAATTTGGGCTCCTGAAGAAAAGTTGGAAAAAGCTATATTGAAGTCATGGATGCTGCATAAGATCTAAAATGTCTTTTAACTTATTGCTGGAAATAGATATCTGATAAACAATGTTGGCCTTTTTGACTATGATAAGTAGATTACAATAGTTTGAGAAAGGTTACAAACCTTGTAGCTGTGCTGGTAAGGTGTAGGAAGTGATTCATTGTCAGTACATAAGTGAATTTGCTAAAGGGTGCTTCATTCGAGTGACATAATCACCTTAATGCTTCTTAAGTCAGCCTGGGATACCTTCTTCAGAGCTGCTCTTCATGCAAAGTGGCTCACCTATTGCCATCCACATTTAAAAATATTTAAATAACAGTCATTTGCTGCCTTGTAACAGGTTTCCCTCCTCTTGATTTATTTTTGGGCACAGCCTTGTTCTGTTTTTCCTTGAACAGAAGATAGAATTAATTCCATAAATAACTTGGCACTTTTGTATAGCATATCTAGCAGACTGATTTTTTTGTTTCCAGTGAATATATTCTTGTGTAGTTTCCCATTGTTGTTGTTTTTGCTGACTTTTGAATGAAGCCACCATAATCTGATATTAATTTAAATGCCAAATTAAGAATGCATCTATGGGAGTCAAGTATCCTACCCTAGCTAATTATTCACTAGGGGGTCTGCATTCTATGTTAATGAGGTATAACACACAAAAACCAAAATAGCTGAATATCAAAGCTGCTATAAGTGAATATGCAAGTGACTTAAAACCAAAAAAGCCCTGTACAGCACTTTCTCAACATGTGTAGATAAAGAAGTAGGTACTTAGATGTCTTAAAGCATAATAAAATATGAATTCACATCCCCAAATGGCAGTGCAGTGAGGAAAGACTTCAGCTATCCACAAATTGGTGGATAGCACATGCCTATGACAGCGCAGACTTAAAACTGATAGAGCTATGCAAATGTGGAGGTGGTATTATCAATTTCCAAAGAGGATATGTCACTTTCCTAAATGGGTATGAAATGTAGATAACCTTGATGTACTTTAGGGAAACCTGCAACAAAACTGCTACTAGAATCCTAATTTTCGTTTTCATATTTGGGTTAGCAGTTTTTTTGGATAACGACTATGAAAAGGACTGTGCATCTTTCATCTACCTAAACCAGAATATTGAAAGCTGCTCTATGTTTAGCAGGTTGCCTTACTCAGGTCCTTCATGTCTGTCTGCCACCTTGCAATCACACTGATCTGATGTGTGCAGCAATTTCCCACTGGCCTTCAGCAAAGTCTGCCTAAAGCAGTAGCTTGGGAGCCATTATGGCAACCTGCATCTTTCAGTAAGATCCCTGGTTTTTATAATTTGAGAGCTTTAAATTTTTCTTGATTTAGTTAAGAGGGACAATATCTTTGCTGTTTCTGATAGCATTGACAAAGATGACAGTACTTTTTGCAATGGTGAAAAAGAGCAGGTAGTTATTGAGGTATTTTAATGAAGTCGTTGGAAAGGATATAGGAGTGTTTATGTTCCCCTGGTGTTTTATTTGGGCTGTAGACCATTATAGGACTGTTTAGTGAGCACTGTGCAATTTTCTGTTTGTTGCAATGACATTGATAAGATTGTGAATCTGTCTGTTGCACAGGATTCAACACCACAGAAAAGGCCCCTGCAGAATGCCTGACATCTTCTATGAATCTAAAGAAATAATAAAAATAGAAAATGTGTGTTGTGCCCAGAATACACAGACAGTAACAGTTCACCTGGGAAATACTTCCTGACAGATTCACTGATTGGTAAATGGCTGATGGGATTAGAGAATAGTCAGGGGCATGTGGTGTAGAAAAGGAGGAGTTTCCTTCTTTGAACTTTAAAAATTTTTGTCCTTTAGGGCCATTTAATCATAAATCAGAAGTGTTTGTTTTGTAAAAAAAATGTTATCGATAAATAATGTTTGTTTATTTTTCTTTTGAAAATTCTCTTTCCCATTGTATCAGCAGGTCTTTTTAGTAAAGTGTAGTAACTTTGGGGTGTGTGTGTATATCTATCTATATATATATACACACAAGTTTACATTACATTATACACTGTAATGTAATGAGGCAGTGGTAGAGACTCTGGTATTGTTCATGCTTCAGTTAAACAAAGTAAAAGACAGCCTAGACCTGGAAATAAAGACTTTGCTTAGTGGAAACTTAGAGCTGCCTGTGAACAATAAAGGATGTCCCTGGACAGCGAAAATATCATCAGAATCCTATCCGTGCTAACGTGTCTTTGAAACATTCCCAGCATTGTCTGACATCATAGATAAGTAGCTATAGCAAGACTGATATCTGGATCAATAGACATATCAAGAATGCTGCAAGAATATAGTTGCATTGCAAAGTTTTATTCTAAGCAGTAATCAGTAGTGGGAGTGCTAGAAATTTGTCAAATTGTGTTGTACCTTGAAAATTTGAAGAGTATAATAACCCTTTGTAGAATCACATTTGAGGTGCCTCAGTTTGGCTTTGACACCTCATACACCTGAATGAATATTTACTCTTGTAATTCTACACTTTGAATCCTAATCTCTCTCTATGGTCGGCATGGGCAAGTTGTGAATTTTTGTGACAGCTTCTGCTTGTCTCACCATACATTTTTCTCATCTTGTCCTTTCTTCTCTCTTTCAGTGCTTGGTATTCTCACTTTATTTACCTTTTTTTTTTCTTTACACTTTTTCTTCATTTTTTCTGCATTGCATTGCCCTTTCACATTCTCCAGTGATGTTTAATTCTTCTTTTACCTTCAATCCCTTCTTAATTTCTTCTTTCTTTTTCTCATACCTCATAAAATGTTCGTCCTCATCCTTCCTGCCTTCCCTCTCCTTGTCAAGATGTTCACCTCTTCTCTCTAGATCCGATATCCCCTACCCTCTCTCCATGAACTTTTTAATTTTTCATTTCTTCCCTACGGTTACAATGTTCAAATATGCTTCCATGTGCAGGTAAGAGATGAAAAAAAATTCAATTCTCTCAGTATTAATTATGAACCTTCAGGCACTGGTTCTTTCGATCACTTGGGTAGAAGGTGCTTTGTACGTGCACATAAAGTTACACTGAGAAACAAGATTGGCTCATAATATTCCTCTGCACATTCTGATTCAAGCAGTATATCAGATATGTATTGAGGACTGGAGGGTTGAGGGGGGGATAATAATAGGCTCTTTTTTTCCCCTCCTATTTTGAAATATCATCTAACCTTTCTGGCCTTCTTTGGTAATATGTTCTTGAATAAATCAGAACAAAGGAAAAACATTTAGAAGAGGGAGTGAGGTTGGATAGATATTACACAAAATAATGAAAAAAAATTCCTGTTCTTTTCTCTAGAGACAATACTGGATCCATGATTAGTTTCAGGGGTGGTTTTTTCTAGCCATGTGAGCTACTGTGAGTGAGCCAGGCTTTTAGATCTTCCACATGCGTATAATACATTCTGAATTTTGACTTTGGGTTGCACTTAGCTCTGCACACGTCTTCTCAATTATTGAATTATTGACCTTGAAATTCAGTGAATGTTGAAGGACACATAATTAAAATATTTTTTTCCTTTTTTCATGATATATTTTAGTCTGTCTATTTGTGTGGCTAAACCTCTGTTCATTTAGCATTATCTATTGAAATGATCTGAGAATCATATGAGACTCAAGGCTAAGCTGTTGAACCAAAATCTCTGATTTTTATTCTGAACTTTTAGGAACTAATACTTGTGCAATTAGTTGCCTGCAAATGGTAAGCAGATCAGAAGCAAAAATATCTTCAAATGTTTTAGACATACTAACAGAAACTTACAGTAGATACTGATACACTAATTCAAATGTAACTCTAGAGTCAGGGAGCTCACAAAGTTGAGGCTGCTTGAAGCTGGCAGGGCACATTGGTTTGCCTCACAGTTACAGTGATTTTTATTCTGTGAACATCTACTGTTGGATTTTGCCCCTAAAACAATTTGTACTGTGAATTTTGATGAGCTCTTCTTCAATAGTTGCATGTGACATCTGGTAATTAGCACATATGGACAAACCTGTCCTATAGGCTACAAGATGATGTAGGAGCTTTCACTTCCATACCTGTAGTTTGCCTATGAGATTTGCTAAAACCCATCACAGATCCTGGGATTAAAATAAAAATCTAGGGTTGGCAGCACTGGGTAAGGTGTGGTGAGTCTGACTTTCAAGAATTATGGGCATTCATTTGTTTTCTAAAAGCACAGTTTCTCCCGTTCCATGGTGGTGACGAATTACAGGAGCTAGAGGTCACACAGGACAGTGTCTTATGTGCCTCAGCCTGCCTTTCAAGCGGACAGAAAACAGCGTGTGCTCTGTAGGCATTGTATTGCCTGCTGTTGATCGTGCTCGTTTCCCAGTGCCTCTAAAGGAAGGTGTGAGGGTCCTCGGCCTCTCTGGAGTGGTAGATTTCTTCCTGTTAGCCCAAATGTGCCAAACTGTAGCTCTTCAGCCTTGTGGCAGAGCAAGGATCATGAACGGGTCTGTAGGATGGGAGCCATCAGGATTGCTCTCCTGGGTCCTCTACAATCCCATCTGGGTCCTGTTACAGAGCTCTTATGCACAGGCTGCAGCTGAGGCAGGTCCCAAAATATGCCAGTCCAGGGAGGTGATGCAGCCCCATAAGCAGATCTGTCACAGCCTCTGCTATGATTAGTTGATGCTGTGAAGCATGAAATAGCATTTGCTTTCTGTGCTACAGCTATCAGATGGTGTGCCCTTCTTAATGCTCCAGAGGTATGATAAACAACTGTATTTCATGAACTGGCATTTCCAAAGAGGTCTCGCTTGTTGAACTGAAGCCCATTAACACAAAGTTTAACCAGCAATGACATATAAAACTCTAAAGCTAATTAATTCTAATAGTGAAAACCCATTTTAAGAATGACTTGATGTCTGGAGCATTAATATATCCCATGCTTTAGTTTCATTTTCTGCAGCCCTGCTTACCCTAGTGGATATCAAATTTTGACCTTTATTTAAAATGGGATTACTTACAGGTGATCATTAGTTGAAGACAGGTTATATAAGGGATATAGCTAAAAAAAAAATCTCTTCAGTATGATGGGAAGAACTTTCTGTAATAGTAGAAAGAGGTACACCCATAAGTAAATAAGGAGAAAAAGGAAGGAAATCTTGTTTCCATTGGCTGATTTTAACAGAAGCATATTTTAGAGAAATAGGAGGTTTTGTCCTGGCCAACAAATTATTGCATAGCTTTCTTTTTGAAACAAAAACTCTTGGACAAAATCCTTAGCACTGAGCAAACTTTCAAACACTGTTTTTGGGATTCCATCACTATCATTTGAATGACAGTCAGTACTTGGTTTATTTTGAAAATTTTCTTTTGAATTAAAAGCTACTCCCTTTTTTTTTTTTGCTTAGGGAGTGAGTCCATTAAGGGGATTTCAGCAGCAATCAACCTCACCTTCTTCTGGACGATGTACTTACCAGTTCTCAAATATAGATACCATATTACAGCTTAAGCCTCTGTTATATGCACTGTTCATGCCTGGTTTTAGAGAAGGACTGCTTTTGTTTTAGTACAGAAATCCAGTAACAATAAAAATCTGCTGATCTATTCACATAGAATAATTTATTTACATAGATTGCCCCCCTTGCAGTTGCTTTCTCTGCTAATTTTCTGTCAACTTTATTCATGTTTCTCCTAGAGTGAGTCAATTATATAAAAGTTACAGTGTATACTCACCAAATTATTTCTGTTTTAATATTAAAGTAATATAAAGCACAGTAACTTCTGAGCTACTTAAATTCCTGTAGCTTGAATCCTTCCAGTTTTTTTCTCTTCATATGATATAGGACTTGCAGAGATGATTACATTAATAATGCATAACTATAAAAATTAAAGTGCATCACAGAGAACATGCTAATAGGTTTAATTGATTTAAGCTTGTAAATGGGTGCCAGCAATCAGAAGCCAGGTGCAAGTCTGACTTCAAATGAACTGATAGTGATAACAGTGCCAAAATCATTGGCAAGATTAATAGTTCTGGTGCTGAAGGAAAAAAATAGTTAAATATTATGGAGTTACTTAAAATTAAGCTGGAAGAAAAATGTGAAGTACTGGACTTTTACAGTGATGCTTTTTATTGCTGTTATGAGTTTAAACCTCAATTTAGTAGTTCCACATTTTTCTATTTAATTTCTTTTTGAATTTGGTTTCATATTTTAAGATTTAAAAATAATTTTTGAGTAAGATTAATTTTATCCTATGCAGAGGGTGAAAGTAATTTTTTAAAGAATTAATTTAGATTCCAAGGCATCAGAAAAACAGTGAATATTTAGCAGGAGTTAAATTCAGGACTCTGGCATTATGTATTGTTAGTCTTTCTGCTTCTAGTTGTTCTCTAAAAATAGGGGAAGTGGTAATATCCTCCATCTTAAAGAAAACAGAGCATTTACACAGTTTGGCTGTTGTTGACATGCAAGTATTTTTCTGTTTTATTAACAAATAGGAATGTATTGTAGAGATCTGGGGTAATGATTTTATCTGTGTGTCTCTAATTTTGATTTATAGTTGCACTTTAAGGTAACTTTGCACTTGAAAGTGACTTTGAGCTTCCTAACTTGTGTATGTGCTGCCGTTAAAATTTGGTCTCGGAGACAATCTTTTAAAATCAATTATTATGAATCTTCAAATGTAAAGTTTACTGCTGCACAGTAGATTTCTTTCAGAGTTTGCTCCTGTCAGGATTGTACCATGTTCAATGTTGAGTATGAAGAGTGGAAACCTGAGGTCTGGGAATGAGGATGTTGTCAACTGTTTTCTGACCCCTTCAGATATTATGATTTGAATAGTAGTTTTTGTTGTTTTGGTTTTTTTCATGCAGACCTCTTCTACAGCTTTTGTATCATATCAATAACATTGAGAAACCTACTCTGTTCATGGTAACCCTTGTTTTGGAGTTTTTTCATGGATTTTTTTCCTTTTATTTTTCCTGTCTGTGCTCTAGCATAGTCCTTCAGAAAGCTTATCTAGAATCTCTGCAGGATGCAGGGGAATACCAATATCTTAAGTGTACAGACTTGAAGATAAAAATGGAGGCTTGTGGAAAATCATGGAGGAAACTGGTACCAGATCTGGAAATTGAATCCATGTTTTAGCACATAACTGTATACATCACCTGGCTACTCTCCATGTCCTTATTTCCTGCAAATTTAAATTTTAGACAGGAAGCTTTGGAGATCCTGGGGAAGATTATAGACTATTGACATTCTTGTGGCTTTTTGTAGAAAACTTTATAATACACCACTCTTCCTTTTACAAGGAATAAATCATAATGAAGGTCCACCCTGTGAATTTGTCAGGTACCAGACACAGATGTGCCTTGCTATGCAGAGATAAAGCAAGAAACTCTTTGAAGAAAAAGAAGAGGAGAAAAAAAGTGGAAAATAGAGAAGAGAATCCAACAAAAGCAAGTATGAGAGTGGGCATGTTAAATATATCTTGAAATATGGTAGTTTGTTAATTACTTGAATGCTTGGCCTGGATGCCTGCTTCACTCAGACTTTGTGAGCTGCCTGAGTGGCTGGGATGCATGGGGGGCTGTGGGGGGGCGCAGAGTTTGAGTGGTGGGAATGAGGATGGGCTTTTAAAACCTGGCAATGAATGTCAGAACAACATACTAACTCTAAAGTGCTGTAGTCTTAGTTAGATCATTCACTGCTACAGGAATGAGTTTCTGTTAGTGTTGTGGGCTGTATTGCTATTTAATTCCTTTGCTGGCTCTCTTGCTTGTGGTGGGGCTGAAGGGAAGGCAGCTGCCCATTTGTCTTGTCCTGCCTGCCGTGTGCCAGCTTCGATGAAGGCTCTGGAAGGAGGATGACGACTTGTTCCCGGGGGGAGAAGTAAATGTGCAGGATGATGGCAATTCCTGGGAACAGCAAGGAGGAAACACATGGGAAGCAGCTGGGGTGACTTTCTATGTGGTGCCTTTGGCTCTCAAGAGAGCCTGGTGGGGGAGATGGAGGGGGGCAAGAAACCTCAGAGAAAGTGTAAGCATGAAAACAAAAGGGTCCTTTTGGAAAATGCAGGCTGAACAGAGGAGGAGAGGGATTTGAAAGTCTCTCTTACTGTTATTCTACTTTACACACCAGAGAGGAGTTCCCTGTATTTCAAAAGGCCCTACCTTTTATTCTAGTAAAATGCAGCATGGGAGACTCAAAGCCCTTTTTTTCTTCTTTGGGATGCTGAGTGTAAGAAAAGGTGTAGTCTATGTCATCTGAAAGGTCACAACTCAGTCAGGGACCCACTGGGCAAAGATTCCTTATTTTTGAGACCTGAATCTCAAAGTTCAAATGACTCCAAAACATTGCAAATGGTGGTGATGGTAATTATCTATAGGTACCATACATTATTAATGAACAGTAGGTTCAAATTGTATTTATTGCTGCATCACTTATTTATCTAGAAACATACTTAAAATTCAGATCAGGAAGCAACATTTTCTTAATCTTGCCCTAGAATGGATTTTCTGATTTTCTTCTTTCATAACTGAGGCTTGGCTAAACAGGAAAAATATAAAAGGTGCTTGATAGTACATATTAGAAAACTGTGTGTGTAGTGGGAGATAAGCTGATGTTTGAAAAAATACAGCAGTTAATTACACTCCAGGAGGTGGTGGTGGGAGACTATAAAGGCTTGGTATGTTTACCTGCAGACTCCTGTTTTCTTGTCTGCAATACACAAGGGAAAGAAAACTGAAAAGATATTCCACGAGCAACTTTTTCTTAAATTTTTTTTTTCCTCAGAAGTGTGTCAGATTAATTTCTAATACAGTAGTGGCAGTCACATTATAAATGCTTTACATGTCTCACTTGTTCTTTTTGCCTGCTGGTGTTCAAATAAGAATTAGTAACCCAGTCTTTTTTTTTTTTTACCACAAAATTTTCATTCAAAGGAAGTTGAAAAACACAAACACTAGTCATGAATTTATTATTACATACAAGATTATTCTCTTGTGCATTCTGTTGATGGCACTGACAGAATAGAATAACATTACTGGCCTTTTTAAGCAGCACCGTATTACTATTACTATTATTATTATTATTATTATTATTATTGCCTGGTGTATTTAATTCTAATGTTCATTACAGGTTTTATGAGGTTTGGATTAAAGGTAAAAATCTCTGGAGCTGAACTGCCAATAGTCATGCTGTGGATTTCAATTATAGAATAATTCCTCCATTTATTATGCTTTATTTTAGGAAGCAAAGGTCACAGGAATAAATTTTCTTTGTATGAATAAACACGGGGGAAATTATTGAGGACCCAACTATTATCATATGAGATGACAGTCAGTCCTATCAATCTAGATATTTGCAGGTCACACTGATGGCAAATCTGTGCAGTTTTATTAGCAGTGATGCTAATAGTCAGGAATTTTAAGGGAGCCTTTGAAAACGTTCTCTCTGACGGCGATTGTTCCAGTAAAGCCACTGCAGGATCCATAGGCCTTACCATAAACACAGACAGATCAATGCTGAACATTTTGGTGAATTTAATTCATCTTTTTTTAATAGTATGTGAAGGAATAGAGTAGTGAATGCTACAGATGTGTGGAAACTCCTACAGCTTCTGTCTAAGACTGCATCAGTAGCATCCTGTCAGCTCTCTGTCCAATTTTATTCACCCTTGATTTAGAAATTAGGATATTTTCCTATTAGAAAAGATGGGGTGGGTTGGTCGACACTTTTAAATTTTTGGCAGCCTCCAAGGAATAGCTACAGCAGAGGAATAGTGCAGCATATTGTTACAATTCAGTATTTTAATCAAGGGTCACAGGGAATTGCTTCTTTGGGTGTCTAGAAATCCTCCTCTGCTTCAGTTGAATGTTAAGCAGTCCTGTAGCCGTTGTACTTGCTACCTGTAATTTCCACAGCCATAAATCACATAAACTCAACATGTAGAGTGCAGTGATGTCAGAAGACTCTTCAGGTGCCTTCTTCAGATAGTCTCCGGTTCCTTGGAACTGGAGGGAGCCACATGGCACCAGTGTGTCTGAACTTGGAGAAGGGGGTGGCCAGGGGAGGTTGGGGTGCCCTTGGAGGCCTTTGGAAGACAACCTGGCAGGACCTGAGCAGTGTGGCTTGACTTTGAAGTTGGCTTTGCTTTGTGTGGGGGTTTAGACCAGATGGCCTCCAGAGGTCCTCTCCAGTCTCAGTACTTCTCTTAATCCTATGTCTTGGCCTAGAGCATGCCTTCCCCTACTTCTCCCTGCCCTCTCTTCTGCCTTCCTATGTATTTCTTATCCTATTTCCTTGGCTGAAAAAAGTATCCAGATCAGAATCGCTAGACTGGAAAAAAATGTAACTCTGTTGTCTCAATTAGCTTTTCTTTGAATGCTGTCTCAACATTGTGGAAACACATACAGAGAGGTTTGTAGTGGCTAATGGAATACAGCTGAGTGAAAATACATGATGTTATATAAAGACTGATACTTGGGAACATGGACAAGGATAAATGATAAAAGGCATCCAGTTTTTTCAGAAGAAAAGCTATAATGGAGATCTGTCAAGAGGAGGCCTTAGGGTAGGAAATGAAGAACAGTTTTATTCCTGTGTATAAATAGAATTCAGAGCTCCCAGACACAGTGAAGTAAAAAAGCAAAGATTTGTCACTTGGATATAGAAGATATGTGGGAGATTTATGTCCCTGTACTAAAAAAATTCATATATATATATTTAAGCCAGCCAACCATTTTAGTTTTGTCGAATGAGAGGGGAATAATTATTCATTCTGGTTGATGTTCTGTAAAGGAATGTGCTTATTCAAACTAGATGCATCTTATAGAAAATGAAAAGCTTTGCCTCTTTTGTCTTTATAAAAATCTGGTTCCCTTTTTAATGGTGACATTTTAAAGGAAGAGGAAAAGGTTAGCAAGTAGTAGCCAAAAAAACCCCAACAAAACCCAACCCAAACCTCCAAACTGAAAATCTTCTTTTGCAGTGGGGGAAGGGGGGAATTGTAATTAATTATATGTGTTTAAACATAAAAAATGAACAAATCCAGGGAAAAAGAATTGAAAGAATTGCAAGTGAAACCTCATTTTAAAGATGAAATTGTTTGTTTTTGAATCACCAACAAATTGGGATGGAGATCTTCATCTTTGTTGAGAATTATTTTAGCTTTCCTCTGAATTATTCAAATATTAATTAATTCATTTACACATAGCTGGGATAGGAAAAGTCTTTAAGAGAATTTTAGGAAAGATGGACAAGGTCACAGTAGCAAAGATGATGTCTGGACTCTTAACAAGTGCTCTAATGTAATTGCAGATGAGGCCACGCCTGGAGTCCAAAGAACCTGGTGAGAGCCTGTGAAGGATATTTTAAAATGAGACACAACTGCTTTCCCTTATTTTTATAAGAGAAGTTTTAAGAAGACCTTGGCAGTCCTTAGATTTTTCTTGCTGGTCATGGTCATTTGACATCTCACTTGTATGTGTTTGTTGTAAGGGAAAGGCTGCTGCTGCCAATCTTAAGCATAGGGGTAAATTAGTCACTCTGGAAAGAGAACTCCGTGTGTAGGGGTTCTCCTGTCAATAGCAGAGCCTCTACACTTTCATATTGCTGAAGCACAGTTTTCATGCTTCTAGGATTTTTGCATAACTGCTTTGTTTTTGTGTCTGAGGAGTCAGTTCTAGCGAGCTTTCCTAGCAAATTATCTGTGTAGTTCATTATGATTTTTTGTCATCTAAGAGTTTTTAGAGAGAAAAGTGCTTCTTACCAAGACATTGTACTTTTTTCCTTGTGCTTATATTTCCAAATTTGAGTATGTGAAAATGATTATTTTTTCAAGGTTTTGTGGATGTGATTCTGTGATGCTTTCCTTCATCGCTGCGGTGATGCCATAAACTTGCAGAGACTGGATATTGCTGTGCATCATGGGGATATTACATCATGTTGTAAGCATCACTCATCCCTCATGACACTGAGCTCAGATTGTGTTTCTTTTGTGCTACTTGAGTGTGAGCCTCAGTGTGCAAGGGAAATCTATGAATCAGAATATAAATAGCTCTGAAAGTGTTTATAAATGGAAGGCATCAAAGTAGTTGCTAATAAGTGTGTTTAATATGTAATAAGTATTAGAGTGTCCTTATTGTGCGTGAGTTTAGATAGGCTTTAGTGGATGCTGGGCAAATGCCATTGCCACCTCATAAATATAAGAAGCCACAATGAGATTAGTGGAGAATTATGATATAGAATGAACAACTTCAATTATGAAGGAGACAAGAAAGATTTCCTGTGACTTCCTGGGAAGCTCTAATGTGAAGCCTTCCAGTGATCCCTGTGATGTGGGGAAAAGAGAGAAGAAGGAGGGGTATGTAAATATCTGTGAAGAAGTGGCAAAAATCTCTTTCTGAATTCTCTAAATAAAGCCAGCCATATGTCCAGAAATAATTTTATCAACTTGTTCCAATGTGTTTCCTGACAGAACGTATCTTAAAAGTGGAAGCGCTCTCTTATACTTCTAAAAGTCATGATGAATTTCTTAAAATATAATTGTGGAGTTTTTTTTTAAATGGCAATGGCATTCTTCTAACATAATATTTCCCAGACTTTAGATTTTTCTTAGTAATAATTTTAAGCAGTTTTAGAAAAGTATTGAGCTTTCTTACTGTTTCTCAGTGTTGTAAAATATATGATTAACATAGTTATCATTGTACATAGATGATACTTTGATTGTTATAGCTGTGGTTCAGTGACAGAGACTACTTTAACATTTTATTTGTACTTTAGATAAAAGGAGAAAAATGTATATGTAAAACCTCATATCAACCATATTTTACCTTACCTAGGAGGAATCAGATGTGCAGGTAACATGTGACAAACATTTATAAAGTGTCTTTTTCTGTCTTTTACTTCTCTTGAAAAGTCATTTGCTGTCATCTGCATGGCAGCTGTGATCACTGTTATAGAAAGTATTTCAGCATTCTCATGCTTCAAAATATTTCCATGAATCTGACAGTTGGTACCCAAATAAAGTCATTTCCGAAAGCAGTAGCAGAGAAGAGAATGTGCTGCTGCTATTACTTTTGAAGAGAAGACTTATTTTTAAACTCTGATCAGCCTGCTATTATGTGCATGCTGGTTTTACCTTGTTATTAAAATATCACAATGGGGATCAAATTCAGCTGTGAAGAAGAACCATGCTATCTGTATGTAATTCTATTGCTTAAAATTATGGTATGGCAATAGTCACATGATGAAAAAAACCCCACAGTTTAAGACTTTATTCAGCTGTATAAAGATGAGCCAGGGCTTAAATATTTATAATATTTCCTTTTTAATTTTATTAAGAGATAGAATGGAAATGCAAGTATCTGGGTCAAGTTTTCAGGCGCACGTGAAATGTACTAAATGCAAGTGGTTTGGGAAGGTATCTCACCCGTATATGCAGGGCTAAGAGGGATTTGGTTAGCTCTCACACAGCATGTGGTGGCTGAAGGCAGTTCTAGCTGATGCTGACAGTGACAGCTCCATCAGGGCTTTTGTTGGCATGGGGACTGAGATGACTTTTCTGTCCCACATATATATTTCTGGAGTATGGAAAAGAGAATAAAATCCATTACTTCATCCTTTCTGTATGCTGTTTTCTTATTCTTTTGTGTTATATAGATTTGTATTTCAGTAAGCTGCCCTGAAACACGTGGAAGTTATTTAGGCTGCCATTTTATAATCCAGGAAATGACCATCTCTTTATGAGAGGGGGTAAGAGATAAGGAGGCATGTGAAGCTGTAATTCCCCAATGTTCTCACAATCTTCATATGAATAGCTATGGTAATAATAAGCAGAGCGATGTAATACTTTATGTTCTGTGTCACTGGCTATTGCACTGTCTTATTTCCTTTGCTTGCCAACTGCAATGCAAAATTCTAGAAACTTGATTAGGGTACTTCATAGACTTTTAGCACCTTTTTAGGAGCAAAGCAGGAGGATTTTGCTCTTAAGGAAAGATGCAGCAAATGTACCAATAATGGCTGAAGCATGGTTGCCTTAGTCTTCAGAAATTGTATTCGTGTGGGGGAAAGCACTCATCTCTCAGTCAAATAGTCCTTTTCTTTCCCTTGTGGCATTGGCATGCCTAAATGTTCTAGTGAACTGGGACAAATGGGAAAGCTATTGTTTTGGTTGAACAGCTTTGATCCAGCTCTCTGTGAAGTCTGTGGAAAGAGTCCAACTGACTTTCCTGGGAAATACAAAGTGGATGAAAAATGCAGTCCATAGGAAGCAAAGCTATTGCATTTTCCTTTTCAAATTTAACTGAGACATACTAAGCATTTCTGTGCTCCAGTTTTCTTCAGTGAGCAATAACTTTTGCACCCTCCTTCCCTCTTCTGCCTACAGAAAGTCTGGTTTTGCTGTTGTCTTGTTCAGTTGGGTTTTTTTAATGCAAGTGTGATGATACAGCATATACCTGCCTTATTTGCAGCATGACTGTGTGCTCTGTTCAGATGAAAAGGCCTCATTCAAATTGTTAAACAGGAGAAAATATTAGCACAAACTGTATTTTTCTCAAGATACCTTATTCCAGTGGCTTAACACTAGTTTGGGAACTGTCAGTTCTAACTGTACAAAAACCATCTAACCGTTCTTTCCGTGGGGTACCAGAAGTGTAGCTAAGAGATGGCTGAAGATAGAGCTTACTGTCTGAAAATGCAGCTGTGCTTGTTTGTTACAAAGCAGGACCAAATAAAAGCATCCATTGGTTAGAATATGGCACTTCATACAGTGGATACAAAACCCCATATTATCTTCCTAGTTGAGCAAGGCAGGCCTGAAAACAGTGTGGACTGCTGGCTGGCTATCTCTTTCAAATGCGTGGTTGCTTGTGTTGCTTTATGAACTCAAAGGTCTTCTCCAACCTAGTTGATTCTGTGAAAATGTGGAGATGAGGCTTGAGGGTTATGCAGGTTGAATTGTTGCATGTACATGGACTTGACCGCTCTTGATCTAGTTTGTCAACAAACTCTTGAACTGTTACTACATATCATTATCTGAAGAGGCAGGAAGGGAGTACAGAAGTCAGCAGAGTGTAGCTGTCCTTTTTGGCCTTGCATTCTCTTGCTGTGATCAGTATGTTCCTGGAGAGAGCAGAGAGGATGAAAGGAAGGGTACGAGGAGTGCTCTTTCCTTACTACTAGTAGCTAGTATCAGGCAGGTGGCTGTGAAAAGTCTCAGCCTTAGAATACAAAATGTCTGGCATTGTTACTATGGGTATTTGTTAGGCAGAGAATAGGCATATTTCTGTGAGACCTTCTAGTTCATCAGATTCCCAACTGGCCCAAGACCGTGAGCACTTATCCCCTGGGCAACATCCTTGTTGGTGCTCATTATGAATCTGAAACACAGCAGACTTCTCTTGCCAGATATAAAACTAGATGGTTTCACAGGCCACGTGTTTGATCTGATTCATCTGCAAGACTGTGTTATGTGCAGATATCATACCTTGAAGGAGCTGGAAGTGGGGAGAATACATCTACCAGGTGAAGATACTACCCTTCCCAGCCTTCTCTCCTAATTCCTTTTTCCCCCCATGCTGCAGCGGTTGAGCCTGCAGCAGGAGTGACCGATGAGCCAAAAGGGCCCCAAAGCTGTAGAAGTCTGCTGGTGGGACAGCTCAGAAGTCTGAAGCCACCCTTTAGAAGAAAGTCTCCCCATCAGGCTTTGCTGTATTATTTTAATCCTTCTCAGTTGGTTGGCACGTTGGCCTGACACCCCTTTCGCCCCTTATAAGTCTCTGTTCTAGTAAGTTCTCCCACCCTCAATATCCCATTGGTTTCGGGTTTCCCTCCTCCACCCCTTGCCTCTTCCCATTAGTTACAGTTATGTCACTCTACCCTCTCTCCACCCTCCTGCCTCAGATAATTGGTCCCTGGTGTTCTGCCCACCCCTTAAGTGTCCAGTATATAAAGCTTGGACACAGCCCTGTTCTTTCTTCTTCGTCCACTGGAAGCTGTTGTGTGGGACAGTGAACCCGTTAACTCCTGTACCAGTGCTGTAATTTAATGTGATGGGTTTAACACTAAATTTCACTAAATGCTTTAGTGAGTATTGCTGGGCAACTCTGTAAAAAAGGCAGTGCATGGAAGTTCTTACTTCCTACACAAGAATGTTTAGTGAGCCTTCCACTTATTTATTTATTATTATTTGTAAAGCCTGCGTATTTTTTTCTACTTTAAGGGAAAGTTACAATCCAGACTACATTATTGGTTGTAAGCTCATTGAGTTGCTAGTAGCACCACTTCATATTTGACTTCCAAGCATGTCAGGGATGTTAGCGAGTGAGAGAGCAGCTGTGAAAAGGTCAGTGTTGGCATCTTCATCGTAATTATCTTATTTTCATTTGTTGACTAGCAAATGTTCATATCACCTGGAGACAGGCAGCATTGGAAAAAATGATAAAGTGACAGAACAAAGTGACCTGATAGGGCCTGACAACATGTTTGTTAAATACCTTCTCTGTAAAGGTTTTGTTTCTGTTTAACTGATGTAATTTCCCTGTGTATAGATAAAACACAGTGGTGATCTTGGGAAAAGGGAAATTCCTTTTTCTCTTGAAGTGTGTCACTCACATGAGAGTAAAGAAGGACTGTATGGAAAAGACAGTTTTGGAGGAATCTATAATATACATTTTCTGTGAATCTCAAAAGGGAGAGCCCTTTTGCCTTAACCTTTCTGGGTAGCTCCACCAACTGGATTTCCCTTTTTCAGGTTGGTGGCCTGCTTCTTACAAGGGCTTTGTCAAGGTCTTCTATAGATTCTCTGAGCAATTTCACGGCAGATTTGGATGTTCTTCAAGGCTTGGTGAGTTAGCCCTGGAGCTGTTGCTTAGGCATTAGATTGTATCATAGATTAAAAGACAAAAGCACCTACTTCATAGTATTAAAACAAGTAAAATCGCTTGTTCTCCACTATGCTTAACTTTCTGTTACCATCAAAGTATCTGACAAGTTCTGCTAATAGCTGATATGACTGGGTCGGGCAGGTTGGAAACCCGGGGTTCTGATGTGTGTGAACACTACAGGATACCTGTTCTGGCAAATGAAGCAACATTAAAAATGTGAATATATTAGGGCAGCCTAGCTACAGGATATGATGTCTGAGGGCGTGGCACTCTAGCTGCTGAAAGGCACAGGCCAGTATTATCTACAGTGTGATAACGCTTGCCAGCTCTTTGTGCAGCATTCACATTTGTCTGCTTTGGGGAGAACTTTGACCATTTGCTTCAGTCACTTACGGTGAAAGAATATATTTGGCAGCCAATTAAATAAGGTACCATGAGAGAAGCAACAGCTTGAATTGTACAGAAATTATAGGTAGTACCATTTGTGGCCTCTTAAGTTGGGAGCTTCTGTTTTCAAAGGAGTACTGTAAGAGGGTACAGATGTTGGACAACACAGCCAGATGCAGCTGCAAATTCTGTAAGCTGAGAGTCATGGAGAGCTTATGCTGTTCTCATAGGTACAAGTGTGTGGCTTTATTTCTTCCCCAATAAGTTTCTGATATTATCTTTGTGTACAATTTAATGTTAATTTGATTGCGATGTTACTAACCGTGATTCTTCTCTTGAGAATGATAACAACAGGTATGAGGAGGACTTGATCTTTATTGAAGATCATATAGTGGCAATACAGGAGTCTACTTAAAATGACTGATGTCCTACCTATCACTAAGCATCTTAATTGGTAGGGTTTAGAGGCTTTTTCATTAAACTAGGCTATATAAATAAAATTATCTTTATGTTTTCCTTTATCTTGTACATAGAATTTACCAGTATTTAAGTGGAATGTAACCTCTGTTTAAAACATAAAATAGAAACATTTAGAATTTACATGAAGAAAATAAGATGTTTGAGGGAAATCTGTAGTTTTTAGATTACCTTACCCAAAGTAAACAGACATTTCAGTATCAATTCCAATTTCTCTTTATTTTCTGAGTTGACTTATGATTCAAGTAGTGTTTGAAGTGAGGCTTTAGGGATTTCCTGCATACAGTACTTCAAATGACTCTCAAAAAGTTAGTTTAACTTCTGAGAAACTGGCCAAAAAATGAAAGCTTATATTTATTCCTACTTTGTATATCAAATTGTTCCTACCATATAACAGAGAGTTTTACTATGTGATAATGCAGGTGGGTGGGTTTTTTATTATAATTTTCTTTTCTTTTAAATGTAAAATAAGCTTAATTTTCCTTCCATTCTACTTAATACATTTCCAAAAACATGTAGGAACATAGTTATGATGTATTTAGAGATGCGTTAGGGAGGAAATTAATAGGATAAACTTTCAACCACTTGCAGCTTGCTTGAATTCCTTCTATTTAAGAAAGGGGAGGCAAAGTTTTAAATTGAACTCTTTGCATAATGCCTGTTTATTCTGGAACCACTTAACTTAGGTCCCAAGTAGTTCTCAACCATCAAACAATATTTGGGTAAACATCTTTCAGAGCAGATTTTAGGAATTTCCTTGAACAGTGAGGTAGGAAGGCTAGGTAGTACAGGACTGTCTCCAGTTTTGGTGATGAAGCCTTTCTAAGAAGTCCCTTCTTGCCTTGTGCCACTCTTGAGAAGGAGTTTGCCATTTGTTCACTGGTATAGTAGGAGTCCTATAGACATTGGGAAGCTGCACTGTAAATGAGGTCTATGGGAAAAAAACTGAGTAAAAAGTAGTGCAAAACAGGATTTCCCCATTTTCATATATTTGAACAGTTACATCTTTGAACAAAGATCATTAGCTTAACCATATGGGATGGAAGTGTCTCCCTTCATAGTACTGTACATTGATTTAAATGTTAGTGGAAGTACCAAGTAAAACTGTCATATGTAGTTGGATAAAATCAGCTGGTTATAATGAGCTGCTATGTTAATTTAAAACATATTCACCATGACAGAGACATGCCATGTAGTTGTTAAATCTCCTTTGTGTTTCTTATAATTGAATATTTAATTATAATTTTAAAATGGTAATATTATTAGCATAATTTATTTGAAAAAATCCCTATCACTATCCTTAATTACATTATTTCTAACAATAGTGCACATTAAAGATAGTCTGATAAGGGTTCACATACTTCTATGCCTTAGTACTTGCCCTCTAGATATCTGATAGTAATCCTTACATTTCTGAGGAAAAAAATCTATCACTTGAACATTATAGAAATTCATGTAGTTTGACAAATCAATCCCATTAACCTCTTTTACCCCATTGGTTTGGCTTTTCAGAGCTTTTTGCATGAAACTGTAAAAGCGTAAAACTAACAGTAAAGTAGGTTTAAATCCTTGCAATCTGTTCTGCTTTCTGGATGTTTGTATCACTGCAGATGTTCCAAAAGAATGTAATCCAAGCACAGTGTATATTGGATTGTTCGCTTTTAAAGACTTTTAAAGACTCGTTCTTTGAAGAAATATCTGTTCAGTGGTATAAACTTCTAGTTGAGCCAGATGTCATAAACGTAAGACCGAGCCAGGGTTCTTCTACAGCAATGCCTATTTATATCTTGTGTAAACTGGAAATATTTGGGATATAAACACGCAGGGAAACACTGACAGTATTCTTGAGGGAACTGAGGCTGTGTTAGCTCTGTCACTCACACAGGGACTGTCTGTGAAGGAGCCAGAGTGGAGCAGCCTGCTCTCACACCAGCTCCCGGGGTGTGGGAGCCTGGCTCCGTGTGCCATCTCTGTCTTGGCCAGGGTCACATCACCAGTGTGCAGCTTCCTGTAGGTACCTGGGCCCTCCAGCTCCTCTAGGCAAAAATCACACACTGGGAGCTGCTGCCCAGATGTGAGGTCTGGCATGTGAATGTCCCTGTGTCACCAGTCCATGCCTCTGCCTAAAGGTGGAGAGTCCTCACTGTCCTATTAAAGTCCCTGGTGCCAGGAAAGTGGACAAAGCTCTTCTGTGTCTATAGAAAATATCTATGTATAAAATATTTATTACAATTAAAGACAGAAATGCTTCTTTGTCTGGTTGAACTGTTCTCTGTGTTCTCTCTTTGCATTTTTTTTCTGGTTTTTTTTTTTTTTTTTTTTTTTTTTTTTTTTTCATTCACACAGAAGCTATATTTAGGGAGGAATATCAGTGAAGTCTAAAGGAATGCATCAAGTTGTCTTTGGAACTTAAAAGTCTTGGCTTCGGCAGGACTCAGACTGTCTGTGTCTGGTGATGCTGGCCAGATTTTGAGCATCTGGCCAGATGCTGTGGTTGACTGAAACATTTTTATTTCACAACCCTTGCAAATTGTTGGTAATTTTAACTTGATGCTAGGCATTTGAAACTCCACTCCTCCTTTCTGTGCTTATACAGCTCAGTAGGAAGGAAGCCTTTTTTTTTTCCTATTTTGTTTAGCACTACAGACAGAGGTACATCAGAACTCAGTAGGGAGACAATATAGTTTAAAAATGTTATATATGTGCATGCATCCCACTTGAACAAATCTTTTCTACTTCTCATTTGTGTATTTTGGTATGCTTTTTGATTATCATTGATTTTCTATATTACACCACACAAAGCAACAACTCAAAGTATTCAGCTAAAGCCTGAGTATTAAACATGAATGAAATAAGAGAAAAAAAAAGCTTAAAATATATTTTGAGAAAATAAGATTAGATAAAACAAGAAAAGAACAAGGCTTATTGGACAGAAAAGGAATTGGTAATCCTATGAACAAGAGAGGCTGAGGTAAGAACTACAAAGGAAGAGGTAATGAGCTTAGAAAATAGGTTGTTTAGGTAGGGAAAGATCCAGGTTGTATGCAGAGGTGGCAAATGAGGGATTAGAGAGTAAAATAAGCCAGTTACTGGATCAAATGTTGAGGAATCTGGATCATTACAAAGGGGTGAAAATCTAGGCTGCTTGGGAAAGGATTAGTATTGAAAAGTGATAATTGCAGTTGAAAAGGAAGACAATAAGGCTTGCACAAGACAGGAAAAAAGGATAAAAATGAATCTGAAAAAGCAAAAGTAGAAAACCCAGGATTTTGTGAAACAGAAGTCTACTCTATAATGGAAGCCTCTCATTTATTCCATAAGGGGATGATGATAAGACAAATGAATAATCAATTTGGTTTCAGTTGTTCTCACATGGTGTATGCCTCAATCTTTTCTGAAGGACAGAAGCAGGGAGGTCATAGCTGTGATTACAGGAAATTGATTTGGAGCACTTATCATTTTCAGCTGCTGCCAGGTATGCTGCAAGGGGTACACTTCCAAAACCACATTTGGAAGATGTGTGTACAAAAGCTTGGGGTTTGCTTGGACAAAAACGGATTTGGGATGCATCTCTTCCATTGAGTTTCAATCCTTAAATTTGTCAAGAGACCTCCCTTTTTTCCCCAGAGTTACGTAGTTATTTATTTATATGACTATATTTGGATAGTGGTAGGAAAATTCTGTGTAACCAGAGTGTATTTTGTTTTCTTCCCTTGAGTGGGAAATTGTGGTGGAAGAATAATTTAACTTGCTAATAATAGTTTGGAAAAATTTTGGCATTTTTCTTCATGGAATTTATTGAAGCAATAATGAACAGAGTTAGTCTAACACTAGTAAAAGTATTTAAATAATTCTCTGATTAGAGGAGTTACCATTGAATGAATTATTCATAAGTTATTTTTCACACACAGATTAAAGCAAAATATATTCACATTTTATTTGAAGCAATATTGGAAAATTAAAATAGGAATGCAATTAATAATTTCAGCAGTGGTAGGCATTGTTCATGGTGATTTTTACTTTCCACAACAATTAAGATATGAAAAGGAGTAAGTCATATATAGTGATCTGAAATGAAAATGTTTGTTTATGCTGCAGAACTCAGCTCTTCCAAGGGAAAGAAACCACTGAGTCCCTTCAGAAATGTTCCATGGCATTTTCACTTTAGTGTCCAAAGTTGATACTGCTGCCTGCATTAATCTGCTTCTTTGTGTGTTCTGAGCATAAGGATAAGGTAGTCCAAAGTTTCAAGTAGCAAATATTCTCTTCCATTTTACTTCACAAACAATTTCTAAAATTTATTTTCACTGCCTGAGGACTCAATTCTTACAACTTCTGCATTTTGTTTAAATTTTGTTCTTGTCAGTAAAGTAAACCATGGAAGTGAAATGAACATCTGTGTATATGAGCCTTGGTTGGTTCAAGGTTGGATGCATTTTTCAAAGTCACAAGTCTGTCACAAGTTCTTGGTTTAAATCCCAGATCATCTATGATGGTCCACATTATATGGGCCATTATACACTATGCCAAACTAGAGGACCCAATCTGGCCTTTCTCAGCCTTGAATTCTATTGATCTTGGATAACATATATCTGTTCAATGTGAAACAGAACTGTAAAGGGTAGACTCTAGTTTCAAATTATGTATATTACTCAGTAAAAGAAAGTGGCTTTTGTATTTTAACAAGAAGGCTATATTAGAGGGATCTAACAGTAATTGCTAACATTTAAAATTTTTGGCTACTACTATTATGCCAGTAAAAGTACTAGCAGCAGATCTTTGTGCACTCTGCCACTCCAGATTGTAATACTGTTTTACATGAAGGTAGAAGAAACAATATGTAATGTTCCTGGTGTTCTTCATGTAACTTCCTGCTGCAGCTTAGACTTTCCCCACTGCCGTCTGATCAAACCTGACCAATTGTTAAAGATGCCCAAAGAAAAGGATGCCTAATGTGGTTTTTATTTCCCAGGAGACTACTTCTTATGAGATCACTGCCTTATCTAGGAATTTTGTAAAACCATGGCGATTTAATAAATGCCTCTAAGTCACCTTTCAGTGCATGCCCACATCATATACTGATGCATCAAATAATGAGCCAGCATAAGAAAAGCTTCCTGGTGTAGAAAGTCGTGTTCAGCTTTGACATTTTAAGTCTGAGTACGAGACTAGAAAAGTATTTTAAATAACTCTTCAGGTTCATTGGCATGTCACATTTGTAACCAACCTCCTCGCTTTGCAATGTAAATCTGCATTTTAAAAAAGTAGTTCTTTTTCTTGTCTTTTTCTTTCCTGAAGGATCACTTACTTTGGATTGATTTCTGCTTCCTGAATAGGACATAACAGGTCTTTAATATTCTCGTTGGGTATACTTATTCAGAACTAAGTATGATGCTTTCACCTTTTAGAAAAGTGAAAGATGTATTCAGGGTTAATTCAAATGAGATGGCAGACAAGTTTTGTCTTTATGAAAACAATGTGTGAAACTTCAAGCCTGTGTGAAAGTGCACAGCTAATGTTGTTTTCATCAGCAGAACTGTAACATTTCCATAGTCACATGCACTTTGGACTAAGATTTTCTTTGCCAAAGTTCTGTAGCGAGTGGAATTGAGGTTAGAAGAATTATCCACAAACAAGTTAGTTTTCTTTGAATAGTCCTTAATGTTACACGTTCTTCTTATGGAAACTCCTGCACTCCCCTGGGCTGGAGATGAGATCCTTCAACATGATGCTGCCTTTGCCTGTCTCAGCTCCAGAACAGGAGTGTGCTGCAGAGCTCAGCAAGAGAATGTTTCTTGTCTTCACTGCACAAGGTATCTTGCACAGTGTCTTTAGAAGTTACCGTGACTTCAGTTGTTGAACATCATGTTCAGGCATGTTTTTCCCCTTGGCATTGTTATGTTTTTTGGTTGTGGCAACGTCCTTATCTAACCATCTCACCAGACAGAGGGCATAGCAAAAATTTCAGCAAAATTCCCAAGGCATTCACTAATCTATTGACTGGGATCAGTGAGAAATGACATTATCTATTTTCTTTACCCCTGTCAGGAAGAATTTTGATTCCTGATGTGGGATAAAGGCAGCTTCCTCAACCCTTGATTCAATGTCTGTTTTGAGAATTAAAGATAATTGAAAATAAATGTGAATGGACAGAACAAGTATCACCTGGATGCAGTGATATATATACTGAATAAGGTTCAGCCTAATTTGTGGTTTAATGATTCACTGGACTGCATACCAACTTCAGACTTTAAAGAAATAAAGATATTTTGGGGCCACAAGATTCCATTTCTTAAATTTCATATAAACTATGGAAGATCAATCAGCAGAAAAATTTCTTTAATGGAAAAATTATACTTTCTGACAAGTCTCTTTTAAATGCAGATATTCCTGCTGCACGCTTGATGCTAAATTATTCAAAATTTGTGAGAGAGCTCTTAACAGAGAATTACTACACACAGCACTTTGTCTTGTGCAGTAGAGATAGCAATTGGCCCAGGTGACTATGGTATCAACCAATTCACCCATGTTTGTGTTTTCAATTTAAACATTAATACAGACTTACTATATATTTAAATATTCTTTCCGTTTACTGTTACAAGATAGATAATGTGTATAGGTCTATCACAGCACAGATACTCACTGTTGAAATCCTACAAAAAGGATTACTTATCACAGAAATATCCCAAACATTTTAATTAAATGAATAATAATCTATTATATCAAGGTTTGAAGCTAAACAAGAAAAAAAAAAGATTCTTCAGCCACTGCCTTTTATCTCTCTATAGAATGGTATATTGAACTATGTCTCATATTTGAATATTAAATTAAATTATGAAATGTACATGTATTCCACTCCCTCAGGGATTTAAAATTTGTTTGGCTTTTCTGCTTCTCCCTGGTCTTCTGGTGTTATTTAAAACAAAACCCCACCAACAACACCATTTCAGCTTAGAACCACAGGTTCATCAAAGGTGTCTTATAAATTAAACCAGAATTCTAGTCACTACTTTGGAAGAAGTAGAAAGTCGTGAAGATGTAATCTCAGACCTCTTTTTTTTTTTACCTCAAAACTACGTAATACATTAATGCAATTGTAATGTGCTTTAATTGAAAATACAGCCTTGCCTTTAAAAAGTGCGAAAAGGATTAACTTCATGGTTTATTGTAACCTGTGATGAGAGGGTTAAGGGACAGTAAAAGATTATTTATCCATTCAAAAGATTATTGTGGGTAAATTTCCAACCATATTTTTGTGTTCTGGTAATACCTGCAAGTTTTTATATGTTGTTAGCATACAATAAAGGTCACTCTGTTCAAGGAAAGTTTTTATGAGAAGTTTTTTTTGTAATTACGTGAAGTTAAAGCACTTGTGGCTCTACTTTGGGCCTAATTTTATGTTTAGCACTCTGACAGCTGCCAGTTCTCCACCAGTATTTGCCTTTGGGGAATTTCAGTGACTACTTACAGGATAGTTCTTGCAGGATAAGTTCTCCATTATTTACCTCATTGTTTGAGAGTCTCCATTACTAACTGCATAACTTGCTGAAGAAAAATTATAACATATCTTCTTTTCCATATTGGGTAGGAGAATTTCCTTTCATGAGTTACTTTCCTTCTTAATGTAGATAAATCTACTGAGGGTCTGGATTTGGTCAGCAGATGATTTGTCCAGACTTTTCAGTGTCCTTGCAGAAGTAAGAGTAGGTGAGTTGCCACAGGTCACAAAGCATGAATTTGTCCATCTGTTGAATCTGTTTTAAGCCCTGAAGCACACAAATGTCTCCAGGTGAAAAATGTATCTACAAGAACATCTGTTGTTGCACATTTTTCTTTTAATAACAGTTGAAGTTACCAAGATGAAATATATTGGCAGAAATCAATCCTTTTTGTGTGTGCTCTGTAATTAATATTAGAAATACTCACCTGTTTCCAGCGTTTTGGAGATGGAAGTTAAGTGAGTTTTTTATGTATGATTCACTTTTCCAGTTATGTTGCTTTTGTTTCCGGTAACTGCATGTCAGACTTCTTAAGATGGCAGTTTTAAAAACTTAGGAAAAAAATCCACCCCCAAAAAATGGGAAATTATCAGTTATTCCTGTGAGCATGTGATTAACTTGATTTACATAGAATTTCAAATGTTTATGTAGCAAACATTTGATCCACATATTGTAAGCTAAATCCGTGCGACTAAAACATTCGTCTGCATTTTTGCTTTTGAACGAAATATGGTCAAAGTGAACAATAGTTCTTAGCTACTTTTCTGTGGCATTTTCCAGGCCAAACAACTATCCCTGAATGTCTATTACTGTAAAGATTATATTGTTCTCTAGTTCCTCCCAGTAAGGAAATGATAAAGCTCCACTGGCACTGGGTATGCCTCAGTTAGCTTTGTAGCTGTAGTTGGGTTGAATGCCTAACCACTAGAAAAGTAAATAAACAAAATTAAAGGAAGGATTGTTTGTGATTAAAAAACCCACAGAAACAAACCCAACATAGAACAGCAAAAAGCCAAAAGAACAGAAAAAAATGAATAAAAGTCATGTAAAAGTAAGATTTCTTCTAGTTTGGACTTAATTTGGGTATAATTTCATATGCTAACTATTTATATACATTTACATATATTCATAGGCTAACCACTTCCATCTGGGGAGATACTTCTATTAGGAATGAATGCTATTTTCCCCTTATTTCACATTCTTTTTTCCCCTCTAATTTAAGTGATTCAGTCTATCACAAAGGTAGGTTCCTTTAAGAAAAATAATTTTGAACTTTTGCATTTCAGTTGTTAATTTAGTGTTCTGCATAATTTCAAAAGCAGGAATTTTCATTGCTGTTATGATTGCCAAACCACCAGAGTAAGATGTGACTTCACTGTGATCTCATTAATAGAATAGAAATCAGGAATTGACAGAGTGAGTGTGATTAATTCCTGTTGCTGTTCCTTGGGACTACAGGGAAGCAGGGTGGTTACCTGCCCCCTAATAGCTCAAAAAAGTTGGGAAATCCAGTTCCAGCCGTAGAGCCCACTAGGATGCTTCACAATGGGAGGAAAATTGCATTCAAAGTTGGAAAATGAAATCTAGAGTTTGTAATTGTCAGACAAACAAACAAGGAGTGTTGGGCAGAAAGTAGAGATGAAATTGGAGCATTCATGGTGGCCAGGAAGCTTTCTGTGGGCTACTGAAGGAAAGAGAAACAAAGATGATCCCCTGCTGCAGAAGGGCTTTCAGGGCAGACATCACCTCTCATTCTTTTCTCCTCTTGTCAAGCATAGCAGTGATGACCCTTTATATTTTGCTGCAGAAGGCCCTCAGGTGGCTGGTGGTGGTGTGGAGTGGAAGAAACAATTATGTCAGTGATGTGCAGTGTTCCACTGCTCATCCTCCCCATGCTGTGCAGCAGCTGGTGTTAAGGCATCTCCTCCACCCCGTGCACCTTCAGCACCCAGTTGTTCCTCAAAAGCTGTGCCTCCCAAAGCGGTACCAAAGACTAGGACTTGGCAAGGCAACGTGGCAGACCTGGGGCACAAGGTGGAGAAGGCTGGTGAGCAGGCTTGGGAGCTCGGGGCGCAGGATGGGATCCAGGGCCTGGACGGCTGCTTCCCAGCGGGCTCTGTCCCTGCTGGCTTCCCTCCTCACCCGCAGCCGTGCCTGGGATTCAGCAGGGCCTCAGGTCTGGTGGGCCAGGCTGGTGGGGGCCTGCGCATGGCTCCGCCTCGCCGTCCCAGAGCGCCCTCAGCCTGTGACTTCAGGGCGTTGGTCTGGATGCGACAGCTTCCACACTTACAGTGCCATCGCTAACGCCAGCGTCTGCTGTGTATGTCTGTACAGCTCCTGCCCTCCGCGATTACGGAGTGTTTGCGGATTGCTGCAGCAGTCCCTCCGCTCAGCCCTGTCTGTGCCTTCCTCGGGAGCAGGTGCCGGTAGGACTGCTGTCAGTGCAGGGGGCCCTGCTGCATGGAATGGCAGCAGGAAGTACCTTCCTCTTCCTCTTTTCTCTTTGCCTCATCTTGGAACTAGACACTGCAATTGGAAGTTAAAAACCTGGAGTGTGCCCAGAGAAGGACAGCAAAGCTATTGAATGGTCTGGAGTACAAGTGTTATGAGGAGGAGCGGAGGGAGGTGGCGTTGTTTGCCCAGGCACAAAGGAGGCTGAGGGGGGCTCTCTACACCACCAGAAGAGGCTGTAGCCAGGTGGGTGTCAGTCTCTTCTCACACAGTTAATAAGCAATAGGACAAAAGGAAATGGCCTCAACTTGCAACAGGGGAGATTTATACCGAATATTAGGATAAATTTCTTCACCCAACGGCTGGTCAAACATTGGAACAGGCTGTTCAGGGAAGTGTTTGAGTCACCATACCTGGAAGTATTCAAAAGACATAGATGTGGTGCTCAGAGACATGGATTAGTCGTAGGCTTGGTAGTGCTGGGTTAATGGTTGGTCTCCATGATCTTAGAGGTCTTTTTCAACCTTAATGATTCAATGGTTCTTAAAAGGTTATCTGCAACCTTTTTAAAATACAGATCATGAATCCACATGGTGGTCTGTTAATCAGCTAGCTTTTGTATCTTATTTACCGTAATTATTCAAACTAGGGGTTTGTGGTTTTTTTGTTTATTTCTGAGTATTTAAAACCCCATTTTTGATGTTGACATATAAATCATGGTTGTTGTTACCTTATGTGCTGTTTGTCACAGCCAAGTGCTCTTATACCTGCTCTTGCCTGGCTGCCAGTGCAGGAGAATTTGAGTTATTCTGCCCAATGAAACATATTTTTATTACTTAGATTTTCACTGTGCCGTTGCTGAACTGATGCAACTGGCTCAGATAGTGTTCTAATTTATAATAGAAATTATGACTACTTCTACTCAGTTTACAATGGATCTGTATCTGAAACAGGGAGAATCCAGTGAAATTTGGTATTTATTCATCTTGCATGTGAACAGCAGCACTGTAATGAAAGGAAATTAGTTGCTCTTCAGAGGTATGAAGAAAAGAAATGTAGCTCTTCCTAGTAATGCACTGTGGTTAAAAGAAAACATATTTAGTGGCTTGCTTTGTCAAAATTACATGACTACATAAACAGATGTTTGAAAATTGAACATTTTGTCTTCCTTTTTAGATACCTCCCATATTACCAAATATGAGAGCTGTATTGCTAGCCTCTAGCTTTAGGAAGTAATTTTTAAGCAATCTTGTGTTCTAAATTTAGGCTTTTCTTAGATTTGGGTAAAATGAAGTTTTTCAGAGTAATTAATCTGTTTGTGTCTAGTTTATTCTGGGGACCATAGCCATATTTTTAAAAAGAAGCTATGAGGTCATAAGACTTTTATGAAATAGGCCATTGATGGAAAAAGCATAGGATGAAGCAGCATTCATGTAGGCAGTGTTGGGAGTGGATTTTGGCACAGAAGCGGCACCCACACCAACTGCGAAGATCAGCACGCCTTCCATTCCGCTGTCTGGGAGCACTGCTTGATAAGGACGTATCAGCTGCCAGAAATCAGGTATCAACAATTCTAAGATTCAGGGATTTTTGGTATTGAGAGTTTAAGAAGTCTATGGCTTTAGTTCTTGTGATCCATAAAGAGGAATCTTACCAGAAGTGGTTAAATTGTTCTCCCATGGTCTTTATTCTCTGTCTCTGTTAGCAGTATTAGTAGTTATTTGTTGAATCCAATCTGGCAACAGCAAATGATGGTTGTGAAAGAGTCACATAGTGGTCTAGTACTAGAGTCAGTCATGCAAGAAATGACTTGTGAAAGGGCATCAGAACATCTAAATATGCTGGATTTGTGTTTGAGGGGTGTACTGGCTTGTACTGAGGATTGTCAGGTTGCAGTGTAGATGGATGGCTGTTATCTCAGACACAGAACTATAATTAAGCACTTCAATATTGGACTACGTAATAGGAGGAGAATAAAAAAAAGTAAGAATTTGAGAGAATTTTTTTGTTATATTCTTTGCTTCCTTATGTACAAGCTCTTTTTAGATGTAAATTTTACTGGCAGTTTAACTTTCTCCCCTTGCCTGATCCTTTCTTCCTGGGTCTCTCGGTCTGCTTTGTTTAATATGAAAGCAGTTTTTTCCTATCTTGTAGTTCTCCTAAAAAGCCTTGCTGGGGTTAAGTCTGTATTTGCCAAAATCAATCTGTATGATTTACTCGGTTGCTCTATTTTTAGATTTCTTCCTGCTCTGTGGGAGATGCAACAAGCAGAATCCTCATTTCTATGCAGAATCATAAAGTCTGTAGCATTTCTAGTGCATATGTTTCAAGTCAAGCAGAACGGGAAATTGTACCTTTGCCTGCTACATCCAAGCTGAAAGCTGGCCTCAGCAGGACACAGACATCTGCTTTTCTTATTTCCCCCGGCTACTTTTGGGTATCACGATGAAGACAACCTGTTTCAGAGTCTGAGAATTGTGGGGACTTAGTTGTCTTCTGTGCACTTCCCTCAGAACTGAGGATACCTTAGAGAGGTTGTTTAAGATTTTTGGATCCCGAGAGGGCTAGAAATTATTGATACGTAGAAGGACTTGCAACCTTTGACAGGGGAAAACTGAAATGCTCTGGAGATTTGAGAAGTAACAGGGCACTGAAATGTGGACAAAGTGTTTAGTGTGATTAGATACTTGTAAGTCTCTGCAAATCTGGTTCTCCCTGTAAATGAATGTCTTAAGTAGCCTGTGGTGATGAATAGGAGCATGGATAAGATTTCCATGCATAGAGTGGATTTGTCCATGATTTACTGAATACTGCAAAAATTCTCAGAAAGGAGACATAGCACTTTATTATGTAGCACTTAGCCCAGGAAATCATGGTCTTGACTAGAATCTCATGGCAGTACTACAGAACAATTATAGAATAATAACTCTTAACCAAAAAAGCATTGTAGTAGATGCTTTCCAGACCACTGGAAAAAATGATATCCCAGAATAAAGTAAAGAAATTCTGGTGATTTCAATAGAAGCCATTTCTTGCCAATGCCATTGAGAATTACAGACTTATAGCTTCTTAGAGCTGTGTAGACACAGTTTTAACTTGCATTTACTGGAAATGCTTGCACCCAAGGGCCTGTCAAACTATTGAACAGCAAATTATTTTTTGGTTCTTGTTGTAGCAAATAAAATGAATAGTCACTTAAGCTTACAGAGTATTCATCAGTCTTAAACCTGTGAACTATAGGAATAAGATTTGAAGGGCCCAAACAAATAGAGAACTAACATTCATATCTGTGAAACATCCTTCATATCTCAAGCCATTCACAGATTTGAATACTACCTTAATCTGCTCCTGGGTTTGGTTTTCTCAGCTGGAGATGTCCTTAAGAAGTAAAATGATGCATAATTCAGATCCTGAATTCTAAAATACAATTGTTCTTCCCAAATACCATTTAACTCCTTCTCAAGGGAATCCTTGGAAGCTTGTGCCATGAAAAAGTACACTACGTAGGTTCATATTTCAAGCACTTTTGAACATGTTTTACAAGTGATGGCATGAATTCACAACTGCTGGTATATGTTTTTGTGGTGTCACTAGACCTTGGTTGTGTCCAGGTAAGTCTTCAGTGCTTATTATTATGTCTCTCTTGTATACTTTACATTATTAACAATCCAGCCTATGTAAATAATGATAACTTGAGAGAGAATTCTAGGTTTGGTTTTGCAAGTATTGCAGTGATACAGCTTTTGTTGGCACCTGCCTTCTTCTAGTTAGACTTTTGTTTGTCTCTCTTTCATACATATAGCCTAAATAAGAACAAGAGTAATGTTTGCTAGAAGCAGAAAATAATTCTGTAATTTTTTTAAAAAGTAGAGTTAGTTTGGTGCTCCGTATGATATTATTCTGTTTATGGGAAATCTATAAAATGTGCTCAAAGAGAATCAGAAATATTTCTGAGATTTTTTTTCTTATATTTTCTTTTGGATTATTTCATTTGAAAGATAGCTCTGTAGTAAGTTAAGCGCAGTTGTATTCTGACTATGCTGCTTCATGGTGCTGTTTCAGTTGAAAATCTGAACTGAAGGAAGACCTGTATTTTTGTCAGTCTCCCTGTGTTAATTGAAGCAACTGTTTAAAGATGTAGCTCCACAGCACAAAAGGCATTGGACTTTTTGGTGGAAAGGCTGAATAAGCAAACCTGAATGTATCTGCAGTAATAATTGTGATCAATTTCTCTGCCTGCTAAAATGACAGAGGTTAGATTAGCATTGGGTTCTGCCACAAATTGCAGCTTTTCAACAGGGCTTAGTAATATGTGTGTCTGCCTGTCTGTCTGTCACACTATTTGATACATGTCAGGCTCCTGCATAATCATTTTGTTGAATAAATAGGGCACTTGAAAATGTATCAGAGAGAATAGTCACTCTACACACAGGCAGAGTGATCAACTTGATGATTTATCAGCCTCTTTGCTTTGCTGTTTTTATTAGACTGTGGTTTGCCCTATATATACATAGCTTTACTATCAAAATATATTCTATTGTTGTAATTCATATGCAATTAAAGTTGAGTGACTTAATAATATCCTCCTACAAAAGATGTTTTCCTTCCCTGCTCCATAAAATATAGTTCTGAACTAGATTGAAACTGGTTCTTTTACATTTAACAGTGCTTTCAGTTTACTTTAACATATGCTTAGTTTTGAAGAAATTTCTGTTTGCAGATGTCACAGTGCTTCACTCCTGTGAAAGGTGTTTTGCTGGCTAAAAAGGCCGCTGAAGATTGGTTGCCTAAGGGCCTTTTCACTCTACAAGTCACGTTCTTTTTTTTAAGGTTCATTGCAGATCAATTCATTCAACTGACACAGTAACAAACCTTCACCTCCTAATTATAGTTATATCAATGAAAGGGTTATTTTTGAGAAGAATAGGACGCAGGTGATGGACCTTGTTGTGTGCAGAACCACCATCACATGCAAAATTTTATTTGTGCAATTGTAGTGCTTGTATATTTGTGTATCTGCTTACATCTGCATGCAGAAACAGATCAGTTGCACTTTCTGTTTTTAAAAAAATGCATGGCTCCAACATGAATCATATTTTATGGATGAAGTTCATTTGCATTAGGTTTAATTTTTGCTCATTTACCTACAATTATCATTGTAATTTCCTGAAAATTACAGTTTAGTCAAGAGGGACTTCAGGATTAATAATAGAGGGGTGAATGAATGCAGCATGTATGTTACTGTTCCAGACATCTGCTACATGTTTATCCTGGGTGTTTCCACTCTGATTGAATCAGTACTGTCAACTTTGTGATCCCATCCAGTCTCTGACTACAGAAGTACAGAGAGAAATTCTGCTTTTGCATAAATCTGTGCTTTTCAGGGTTAGGTAGCTTTGTCTGGTGCCAAGGGGTGGACCAGTCTGAGCTCCAAGGTTGCCCTGCGTGCCTTATGTCTGTCTTTCAGTGTGGACACTTTCTCTTAAATGAGCTTTTTGAATTTCAGTCATGATCCCTCTTCTTGGAAAGGTTGAATAATCAGCTACTGTGCCCTTCACAAAAATACATTTCTTGATACAATAGAAGAGAAACAGACTTCAAACTCTCTGATTGTGTCAGGACACACCAGGAAACTGCTATCTGTTCTGTGCCTCAGATGGTGGGAGGTAACATCTTGTAGCTGGACAAAGTATGGAATTGCTTATGAATGCTGTGTTTGCTGCAGTAGGTGCATACATTTTTGCAAGGAATTACTGCTAGGGAGCACTTTGGTTAGTGACATTATGTCCACNTTTTTTTTTTTTTTTGCTTTGCTAGGGGTTTTGCAGAAACTGAACTTGCACATCAGATTTCGGGTGAAAGTCTGGTCTCCTGCCAACAACTTCTATCCCTTAAGGGGGCAGGAAGAAATTCAACCATTATAGCATTATTCTAAGGGATAAAGCAGAAGTCCCTCAAAACAAAGGAGCCTATTAATGTACCTAAAAGTATATAAATGGTGAATATTTCAACTCAGAGTCAAAAAGTATGTAATTATGTTTTGGATTTTAAGCTCATCTCTAAAGTTAGCTGTGTAGCTGCCATGTACTTAGAAGCTGATTATTCTCCTGGCACATTCATTGAGAATTGTGCTTTGTAATTTTATTTTTTCATTAGTCTAGCAATTATTTAGATGCAACAAACACAATGAAGCTGACTTCACAACTCACAATAGTATAGCATTTTGCCACTGATTACTGTCATGGGTTTCCCCATTTTTTGCCGTGTAGAATTTACTCATTTCTTCTTGTGAGGTCTTTTCTTTTCTCCCAAATTTTTCACATTTTCTTAATGTAGTTAAATGTTTTCTAAGTCACATTGAGAAGGGGGGTGATCAATAGCTAACTCATGTACAGCACAGTTAACTATTAGGAGACAGAAAATGTTGATTCCGACAGCAAATGTTAACTACAAAACCTAAGAAGCCGGATTCACCCAAATCTTGTCAAGATAGAGGGGACAAGGATCATCTCAGAAACCGCTGAATCATTCCTCAAAGGACCACGCATGCCCCAGGGAGAAAGGTGGAAAGTGCCTTGTGAGGAAGACTACCAGCCTTCATCAGAAAGACCCCTGAGGAAGAGGAGAAGCCTTCCTCAGTGCGACCACCAGGACACACAGCGCATGCGTGGCACGTATGCTAATGATATTAATGACTTCCGAGAAATAATTTGTATAACCACACCTCTCCCAAGGAATGTGATGAATATTCATGATTCAACCCATAATATTGTGTAGTAGGGAGCACCAGTGTGTGTGTGTTTGGAGGAGAGATCCCCCACATACCCGGTACTGAATAAAGCAAATACCCGCTTCACTGACTCTGTCTCTGAAGTGTCTCCTGGCCCGGTTTGGGGCGAATCAACATAATGGAATTCTATTGTAATAGCAAATTATTATAATGATTAAAATATCTGATGAAGTTACGTTCTTGGTGTTCCACTGTGTCTGATATTTCACTTCTAGAGGTTTCCATGAATATATAGATCCACTTTTGACATATTAACACTTCTTTTGCATGTGATGCAGAAGATGAAGATAATATAACAATAACTGTGAGAGCAAAGACATAGTTTGCAGTGAAATTTAGTATTTTTATAGCTTTCAGTTAGAAGAAAGAAAACAAATAATGTTTTTTATAGCTATATGAAAAGAAGATTTAAGTGTTGCAACTCTTAATTTTTACTGTGTTGTTTGCCAGTTGGGGATTGGTTTACTTTTATTTTCATGATAAAAACAAGTTCATATGAAATCTTCTTGCAGCTGGTTATTTTTGATTCTATACAAATCCTTGCTGCTTCTAGAAAATATACAATTGATTACAAATAAATGCTATAGTAAAAATTATTTATCATAAAGCATAATTAAAAATCTAGGTGGCCAAGAATGTATTAAGTCAAGAAAGAAACAACTTTTCAAAACTTGAAACAAAAACATACCAAAGCAATTACCAGATCTTTGCTGGAAGACTCACGAAGCTGCTTAGATTCAAATTTCTTAATGTAAGATTGTCACTTTTTTGTAAAATTCAACTTATATTACTTACTATTTTCCAAATTCTTGTTCATTTATGTAGTTTGTCATGTAGTGCAGCACTTATTAGAATTTTATGTTTTCAAATATTCTGCTGGTGAAGCAATGTCAAGAACTGCTGAGCCATGTTAAGAGTAACTGATTCTCATGATAACTACATGATTTTTTCTTTTTTTAGTGTGCTCTCAAATGAGAGCACTAGTTTAGCTCGGGGAAAGCTGCGTTAGTGTAAGTATAGAGCTAAATACTATTAAAAGATTCAGGAACTTTTAACTTATTTCCTAATAAGAAGAGTATTCTTTAATCAGCAGAAATACATGCTGAGATATGCATGTGTGCCTTCTCTTTAGCCCACTTTCCTGATTTTTGCCTTAAGGATTCCTAAGAAGTATTCTTCCATTTCATGCAGACTAAACATTTCTTTGCAACAACATCTTTTCTGTGTAAAAACCTTTTTCTGTCTGCCTCCTTAGCAGCATTTTTTTTCAAATGTAAATATATAAATACAAAAAGCCTAAGGGGAAAATAAGACAAAGTCTTAGAAAAATTATTAATGCCAGATATATCCCTACAGCAACATCTTTTTCATAGAGAAATTAAGTAGGATGTGTAATCTATCTGGAGAGGAGTTGTATTTCTTGCTTTAGCCTAACTTCTGGATGGTCTCTTCAGACTCTTGCAAACTGTAGACCAGAAAAGACCTTGGTCTTAGCACAGGTTGTGCTGGTGGCAGCAGGAACACCTCATAAGCACTGTCTTCCTCATCAGCTTCCATCTTGTCCTTTGTTGTCACACTGTTCTCAGTGAATTGTCACACTGAATCTCAGTGCACTGTTTTGTTCTGCAGGTGCAGATTAAAAGCTGGCAAATCTGGTGCATGAATGGTGAACCTGTTAGGTGGTGTGGGGATCTGTGTGGTGGCTTATACGGTCAAAGAGCAAAACTCTTAGTCTCCCCTGAAAAGCGGCAACCGGGAGATCTCTCTGGTTAGGGTGAGCGGATTGGCTCCTCCCAAGATTCTTTGTTCCCTCACATTATGGATGCACCATTTGTTACTGCTATTGGTTTTGTATCTCTCCTCCCCTTTTCTACCCTATATGTCTCCCCTTCCAGATTGTTCTCCCTTCCCCACTCTCCCATTGGTCCCTGTTCCTGGCCCCTCCTTCGGGTTTCCCTGTTGGCCCCGGTACCTCACCCCCGCCCATGCACCGCCCCTGTGCCCTGAGACCATTGGCCCTCGTGCTCTCTCTGCCCTCCTCATCCCCATACACAACCCCACGGCCCTGCTGTGTCTTTGTCTTCGTCCCTGGGAACCTTCACGTGGTGTAAATAAGGTTCTTCTGTGGAACCCCATGTGGGGACCCTCCCTCGCTTCCTTTATCGCTGCCGGGCTGCGGGGCCGTGCTCTCTGGGAGGGTTGCGGCTTGCCACAGCATGCCACACTTAAAAAAGAACCGCAACAGGGTGGGAGACTGCACTGCTCTTCTAGGCTTTACAGAAGAACTTGGGAGATGCTTCTTTCCTTGAGACTTCAGCAATGAGATTGTTAGCGCTTCTTTATCATGCTTATTTGAGAATTGTGAATGTTTTAAAGCAACTGTCATGTAGTGGGGCATTATAGATATATGAAATGCAGAAGAACGTGGAATTTTGTTTGCACCCTTATTTTCAGCTGATTGTTGGGCCTGACACTTCCCATGCCCTACATCCCATGTGAACTCTGAAAGGAGTCTTCCCAAAGCACTACTTAAAATTTCTCTTTTCTACAAATACATATTTAAACATATACTGACTTTTTTTTTCTTGAATGACAGCAGTCACTTCTGACACTAATTGCTGCTTACAGTTTCTTATAAAAGTATAAGAAGTGCTCTATATGCTTAATTATATAGAAATATAACATTGAAAAGTGTGTTTTTCTAATTGTAGCATGGAGCTGATGTGTCTAGTTGGTGGGGAAATGCAGTAATAGCTAAAAGGAATGTGTTACTAATAAATGTGAAGATTTGTAAAGACATTCCTGCAAACAAATACTTTTCTGTTTGGAATTTTGTTTTCATTTTTGTCATTGGATTCTTCTTTAGTAGAGATCATGTGAAAATGTGCTGGTTTACCCTGGTATGGAAACAGCTTTGAGTACATAAACGCAGTTTTGTGTTTATCTGAAATTAAAAGAAGAACTAAGCATTATGCTCAGATAGTTCACTACACAATTAACATTAATTTTTAATTATTGATATCTTGTAAGAATATAAACAGATATCCTTCTCCAATGGACCAACCAACAGGTGTGTTACGAGCAGTAAATTAATAACCTTTTTACAAGCCTGTAGGATAATGCCATTGCTTACCACTTTGTGATGTGTTACATGTTTCTTGATTCCTGAGTCACAGGCTGCCCTGTGTCTGTTAAATAAATATATGCTGTGAGAAGACACAACTCCATCCTGGCAACATGACTTCATTGTTACTGGTAATTTTCTGAATGTTTGTGACAATACAGAGTTGTCTTTTTCTTCATTTTCTTTGTTACTTTTATTTGATAAGTTTCTGATACTAGTAGTGTGTTTCTTATACTTTATATCACTGTAACTAGTGAAGAATGATTTGTTCTGTGATGATATTCTGAAATGTATAAACATTTGGGACGCTGCATCACATCTGACTTTTCTTAAAAATAATTTTCTTTAATTTTATCATGTCCACAGTGGAGATGGGGGAGGAGGAGGGAGGGAAACTGTCCAGATTGAAATGCAAGGCTCTATGTTGGCTTTTAATTAATTTCCCAAGAGAATGATACTGCAAAAAGGATAGAAGAGAAATGCTGCTAATGGTCCTAGTTGTGGCACAGGGGAATGTAGTGATGAACTTATAACCTGCAAACAAAAGGGTGGCCTTTTGTTAGGGATGAGCTACGTTTTGGGAGCTAAATTTTGTGTTTACTATAATCAAGATCCCTCAAACCCTCCTCATACCAGCCTGGGGTTGCCTAGTCTATCAAAAGAGCAGTCTTACTCCATACTCGGAGCAGCTAGTGGCCAAGCAATAGAGATTTTGCACATCATGAGAAGAGACTCTGTGATTCATCAGTGTAGTCACGGGACTGGTGCTGGCAGCAGAGAGCAGTCCTTAGATGCCCTTGATGGGAGAATGAAGTGGAGACTGTCTTGGACGTGCAGAGTTGTCAGGTGAACTGTTGAACTGCTTCCTTTGCTCTCTGTGGTCATGTGGCTGGATTTGATTTTCTGTTTGTTTTGGGTTTTGTTTTCCATTGCATGAATAAAAATGTTAACTTGATTCAGGTTTGCACGTAACTGCATTTAAGTCTATGAGTCATGTGTCAGGACTAAACAATACCAGTCCTTCAGGGTCTCTGTTGTGCATTGTGCTGCTTAATTTTTCAGCAATGTAAATATTTCAGTCACTTTATGCTAAATGGCTGTTTTTCCTTCTTCCTGTGACCTTAGCATTTATAATCAAATCAAGTTTTCAGGATAGTTTTGTCGAATTGATCTAGATGTTGGAGTCTCCGGGAGGCTCTTTGAGAAAACACCATTTGTTGTAGTGTCTAATCCTAAATGCTTTGAGAAGAGTAATAACATTAGGAGTCTCCAAGGAGGAAGGGTATAAATATGCCGTAGTCCAGGTTGGCACGTGGGCTTCTGAAGGACAGAAGCCGTGGGGAGGGTATGGAAAGACGCATCAGTGTGAACAGCTCGTTTCACTCAGAGTCTGGGAGGTACAGGACAGATGTGTATGGTCTTGTGCAGCAGAGCTTAGGCTGAGCTTTGGAGGAGTTTCTGATGAGGCTTATCACCAACTGAAAACAAAATACCTTTTACATATTTTCCTGAAGAAGGTTTTTGGCTGTATCAATCTAAAGTATCACTGCAATAGGAAAATATATGAGATGCTGGAAGAAACTTACATCTTTTTCGATGGATACTTGTTTCTGGAATAATATTTCTGGTGAGACGGGCTCTAGTTCTCTGTTTTCAGACATAAATGAGTATCATAAGCAGCTCTGCCAGATGAGTGATGTATTTCTGTTTCCTGAAGCATGAGTAGACTGATGGACAGGACATCACTAACTCCACTTGTACTGTGGCAGTAGCACTGTGTGCTTGGGTGGTGTACAAATCTCATGTCATTAAGTGGTGGCAATAGCAGTGTAGTGATGTAAAAAGAAATTTGTGTGCTTCAAAATGATCAGTCCTATGTTAAGATAATAGTATGACCTGGTAATAGACTGGTATAAAGCCTTTCAAGCAGGAAGTCAAACTAAAAACCAATGGGTGAAGATTTTGGTATTTTTCTTCTGAGCTTTTCTTGAAAGGTATCCTGTCCTCAGCTGTGTGCATTGACAAAGGCAAATAGAATGATGAGTCTTTACATATGTTAGGCCTTTTAAAATACACATTTATGGATGTTCAGCAAACATAGCTGCATGATGAAAATAAAATGGCTCACAAGAGAGTTGGATGGCTTTAGAGACTTAGAAGATCAGGTCTCTAGTCTTTTTGCTGGAAAAGTAATCTATTCTGTACAGGTGAACAGGCCCTGGTGATGAAATGATGCAGATATATGGAGCAGAGGACAGAATGGGAAAAACTTGTTTCCCAGGGATGGACTGCAACTCATGAAGTTAGGGTTGAATAGTTTCCCATGCAGCAATAAACAAGACTGTCTACTCATCCTAATAGTGTATTTCTCACCTTTTCTGAAGAAGCAATATTTCAGAATGAAGCAAATTATATTTAATACGTATATTCAATGACTTGATGTGTAGCATGTGTCCCTGAATTTGTCATAGAAGACACTAATCAAAAAATTACAGTTTCATAGTATCTTTAATTTTGTTAATTTCATATATTTTGGTGCAGTCACTACTTCACTGTCAGAAGCTGTATTATCTCATCTTCCTCTCAGTGTTTTGTGTTTCTATTGGCCAGTTTAAGATGCCAACTCTTCTGCCAGTTCTCTTTGCTGCGGGGCCGTGCTCTCAAATTTAATAGATCTATTTAAATTTATTAATCCAGAGAGACAATATTATTAATTAACATAGTCTTTTAGTTTTTTAAACCTAATTTTGGTAACTCCTGCTTCAGTTATAACTCAGATTAGTGGTTTTCTGCTAGGAAGAACTGTATAATAACTCTGCAAATGATATATCAGTTGATTTATTGGAAACCAAGGGCAGGTATGCTAAAAAGATACTTTTAAAGGTAGTGAAAGAAGGGATGCCCAGTAGTAAGAAGCTTGAACTTTTGGGGTTTGGTGGATTTTTCTTTTCTTTTTTTTAATGCTGTATTTCTAGATGTCTCTGTACTTGATCTTCTATTTTTGCTGGTATGGCTTGTTTGCTTTCTTTCCTTGTGAAGTTTCTGATGTTCTGAAGTTTTATTTAGCCATTGCAGTCTGCTTTGATGCACTTCCTTCAACATGGTATTAGATACTGAAAACTTTCTGATCTTAAACAGCTTGTCTTGTCTATTTTCACTACAGAGTATACCAAAATAATCCAACTGAAGTGTATTTACACTTACACTACCTTAATTATGAAGTCAGAGACTGGTCGTTTTTAGGTTTCGTTTTTCCTATCTTAGTAATTAAAAATTACTCGAATATTCTCAGTCACAGTTATTCAGTTTACTCATCACTAAGTCATTATAATTTATCACCTAAAAGTCATAATACCAAGAGACTTCAACCTGGCAATAAATATTGTGGATGTAGAGCATTATGTAGCACAGCATAGTTACTTGCAAATCCAATTCTGCTCTGCTTCCCAGAGATGGGAGTTCCCTGAGGATTTCTTTGTAGCTCTCTCTCATCTCTTGACATGTCTTGATTTGGAAAGTAATTTTCACAGAACAAAACTTCTGGCTGGACTATGCCTCTGCTTTCCCATTCCTCAGATGATAAGCAGGCTTCTTTGAATTGCATGGAGTTGAGTGTAAATGAAAACAGTATCTGGACTGCTTTAATTTTCGTTATTGATCTGTTGAGGCCAATGCCATGAGTGTAAAAGTGAATTTTACCCCTTTTCCCCTGCTTGTGCTGGGCTGGGATGGAAGATTTAGCCTCCAATTTAAGGATGCAAAAATTCTGAGCATCTGTTTTGAAGTGACATAGTGTTGAAAGAGCCATTTTCAGTGGTGTGAACTGGTTAACATGGTTGGGATATTTTCAGCCAATTTTTGAACTTTCAGTAGAACCCTTTGAACCAGGGATTGCTAAGTACGATGGTGCTACTAGGTGAGTATTTGTACATTAGGAAGAAGTTCTTCACAGAAACAGTGATTGGGCATTAGAATGGCTTGCCCAGGGAGGTGGTGGAGTCTGTCCCTGGAGGTGTTTAAGAAAAGACTGGATGTGGCACTCAGTGCCATGGTCTAGTTGACAAGCTGGTTTGAGGTCATAGGTTGGACTGAAAGATCTCAAAGGTCTTTTCCAACCTAGCTGATTCTATGATCAGTTTCCAATTTATCAACCTTTCAGAAAAGCAATTTTCTGAGGTTTAAGTAACAAGTTTCAGACAGCTTATTGATCTCCCTTTACTTACTAATTTTCCTGCAAATATTACATTATAAAAGCAGTCTGATATGTGATGACATGGTTGGAGTGCAGGAGTGCGTCACACAGATTTTGTCTCCTTGGCTGATTTTCACTAAGTGGAATATGAACCTCATAGTTCTGCCTCTACAGTTTGCGTGTTTCATCGTCAAAGGGCAGATTGAATGTCAACAGACAATATGGAAGAAGGCATAATAAATGTGTTACAGGACTGTCAGTCATGACTCTGGAGATTTTGATAAGGAGGGTGGTAATGTCTCTCTCAATAGTTCCTAAAGGACTGGAATGAAGTTGCGTTCTCCTTAAGAAGAAGTGTAATAAAATATAGCCATTCAAAAATTTGTTTATTTAAAAAAACTACAAAAAGAACAACAACAAAAGCCCCAACACCTTAGGGAGTGTGAGGTTTATGAATTTTCTAATATTGTGTATTAGAAATATAGCATGGTAATGAAAGAAATTTATACTATAGAAAGAAGCTGTAAATAAAGGTGATGAATAGGCACTGAGTGTGCTCTTTCATTTGTTTTGTTTTCATGGTTCCTGAGAAAACTATAGAGACAGTTTGAGTCATCTAATCCTTCATTTTAGTATTGTAGTATAGTACAGTAGAAACAGGTAGGGTTTACCCTGGAGGGTAAAACCATAGAAGCTAAGGTTGATTAGGCTGGGAACAAATTAGCTGGCCCACATATTCATGAAATAAATTGCATTTTCTGAAGAGATCTTTAAATGAAGCAGTCTAAGGGAGTGTTGGTGGCAAAGTAGGGGAAGGCTAGGCTGAGATGAAACCAAAAAAGTGGGCACATCGAAGCAAAATAATTATGTGTGTGTGCATATTTGTTCATTTAGCTGCTGTTTTCTAGATTTGGAAGCCTATTTTCAGATTATGAATGAAGTTTCACTGGGTTGTGTTCCTTTTTGCTAAATTTTGGTTTTGAGTAAATAGAAGGAAGGCAGCATGATATCCAGTTGGTGGACTACTTTTTATGCATGGATTTATTGTTTCTTGATGTGATGGAATGCAGCAATACTGAGATACCAAAGTAATGATGCTGACTTGATCCAAAGCCCACTGAGCTGAGTAGGGAAGAAAACACAGAATGATGAGTTTTTGGTCAGGCCAGAAAACTGCCCCTTGTAAGCTTGAAACCCAGAAGTTTTCCCACTGACCTGATGCAAATCGATCTGTCAGTACAATGTCTTGGCTCCAGTTACAGGGACTGTTGGAGGTATTATTGCTTTGTTTCTACTGCGTGTGTTATTATGTCAATTGTAGGGTAATCCCCATCCTCATGCACTCTCTAGTAAACCATGGTGATCTGTGTGATGTGGGTTAATTGAAGGGAAAGGAAGTCCTGTGTATCAGTGGTAATAGGCATTAGCAGATTATAATGTTTTATTGGCTCCTTATTACACAAGCTTTGAAATCCAAAGAAGACTTCCTTCCAGAGGTGGGGGGCTGGGAAGGAGGATCTGCATTTCATATCAGCTGCCATACCAAGCTACCCTCAGGCTAGCATATTTGCCCTTCTATTTTTTTTTTTTTTCCTTAAAAGCTGGTTAATTTATTTTTTTGTGTTGTAGCACTATTAATTTTTGCCTTTTGGAATAGTTTGAATGAGATGTGTGTTAAAAAAAGGCAACAAGAGCTTGGTTTTATTTTGGGTAAGAGCTCTTAGTGTTGGGGGAGGCTAAAGAAAAGACATCCTGTGAAAGAATTAGGATTCATCAGTTTTAGTGACTGACATGTTTCTTAATAACCTTTGCTCTAATTGGCATTTTAATTAAAGATGACATTTTAATTGGTTATTTTACCAATTTAGCTTGGTTATTAGCATCAGCTACTTCTTTCATTACAGATAATTTATCTATGCCATCTCAATATCCATTCTAGATATTTTAAAATAGTATTTTGCTGTTCTGACAAAACTGAAATACTTTTTCCTTGCTCCTCCAATGCACTTCCTAGTGCTTGTGCTAGTTCGTAGTGTTTGCCATTGAAAAAAGTGGACCTAACATATCATGAATAGTGCAGAGGAACAAGAAAAATATCTCAATAGAAAATAACTATAAACTAATTAACGTTGTTAGTACATTAAGCCTTTTAAATGCAAACCAATGGTGCAATATTAATTATAGCCTACCTGCCAGGTGTTGTCTAGCTATGCATTTTTCAGACATTTGAAATATAGTCTCATAATTGTTTCTTTAACTATTCTTATTCCATCCTGGTTTTGTGTATGATCTTCATTTCATATTTTGGATTTTACATGAAGGTAAATAGAAAACATACTCTTAAGTCTGAGATACGGTAATAAGATATCCTTCTAGAAAGTAGGAGAGTGCAAAGTATTCATAGGGAACAAAAAATGCCCATAAGTACTGCACAGAAACTTCAAAAAACACCCAAATAACAAAATAAAGCCAAGATGGGGCAAAGGTATGTGCTTAATAGGATTTAATAATATTGAGATTTTCGTTTCTCTTTGAAAAAAGATCCTTGGCTTGATTAGGAGAGCTAGAAGCTTCAAAGAAGCCCACAGGAGCTCAGCTGGGGCCTTGAATAGGCTTTGAAAATCCCAGCTTAAGAAAATTTACCCTCAGCAGCTTTAGGTTCTCCATTATTATATTTTGCTTTTTAAGTATCTGTCATGTTGTTGTCACCACATTGTGCCACAGAGGATAGAAGTGTGGATGAAATGATTGTCTATTCTTTAAATATGCCTTTTGAGAGCTAATTAATATTAAGCACTTGAAAATTGTCTGGCAAAGGGCACGATATAAATGGAATATATGAGAAAAAGTTTTCTATCATGAAAACAGCAAACCATTTCTATGTACTTGTACAAGACAACTAAGGGCTCCTCTGAGGTGCCAGATTATTGACAACGCTGCCTGATCCTGTACCCACAGAACATATGTACTGTGGGCAGCAGTATGGCAAGTTATCCTGCCTGTGCTTCTGCCCTGTCCTAGATGGCCTGCCTCCAGCTTCCAGCTTGCCTTCTGGTTCTGCTAAAACTGACATTTAATACCTGCTTTTGTGATCATAGCTTTTTTTTACTATGGGCGATTTCCTGCTGTGAACAGGATGGAGACTATCTTCTCTCTGTTTCATTTTTCATTCTGTGCTAATGAAGGACATGGTGTTAAATGGTTTATGTAGCACAACAACAGTTTTTATATAAAGGAAAGAGAGCTCACAAAACAAGGTGAAGAAATGTGAATCTCATGGTTATTGTCATTAATTCTTTCATCATTTCATGTGGAGATAAAAAATTGAGTTCTTGTAAGTGTAAATGGCTGCTTAAGATGCTTCTTAGCCCTGATTATAGGAGCTGGACCAGAAACTGGTTTGCTTAGAAAACATCACCATTGTTTTGGTTATGTTTTATTTTTGAAAATATTATGCTGAGAAATGTCACTCTAAGTACTTAATGAAAACAATTTCAGGTCATAAATTATAATATGGGTCCCTGCATATTGACTGTTATGCTACTAACGTCTGTTTGTAAACTGCTCAGATAAGCTATCTTTGTTACTAGTCCAGTTTTTGTGAGGCAGTCATGGAAATGGGCTATGTTTATTTGTTTCAACTCATTTTATTAAGGGGTGAGAATAAAAAAGGGGTAAAGGAGGGGGAGACATGACATTATTCCTTTCCTCTTATAAATTAGTAGCATATTCAAGGTAAACAAGTATGTTTATAATACAGAGACACTACAAGTTTAACCAGATTTTAAAAACTGTTTTAAACATGATTTTTTTTAACATTTGTGAGTAACAGTTGCTTTTATGGCTTATCAGAAGAGAGCCTGATATTGCTCTCAGTGATGTTTTCTTCATGTATTAGTTGAGATATATTTGAAGCAGAATGTAATTGTTCCAGTTGAAGGTATTGATGTTTAGTGTGAGTGTCCAGCACTGCAATGGAGTGCTAATAAACCTTGCTGATCTTAGAGCAATAAGTTCCTCTAGACTGTAAATACTAGACTACAATTTGAACTTAATAAGAAGTTGTGCATAGAAATATCTAGCTGAGAGAGTTAGGAATGGCTTTTTGTTAATATTTGTTTACAGTGTAGTTGAGTATATGTTTTAATCCTTACAAAGCTTTCTTACCAATCCCGATCTCAAACTCTTACGGAACTTTTTGCTTGCTTCAGTTACACTGAATAACCAGGTCATGAATTTTCACAATGATTATAGTGCAAAAGACTGTGTTCTGCTTCCTATTATCTAGGAATGTTGTGTGCGTAAATGCTTAGTTGCTGAGTTAGACTGGTTTTCTTTCTGCTGTTGTTTTGGAGAAAGCTTATTCAAATGCTTCTGTAACCCCAAATGTTTCACAGCTTTTCCTTTTATCTCTGTACTCAAGGGTTCAATATTAGAGATCCACTTTCTATCAGAGGATGTCTGGGCAAAATAATCTTGCAGCCAATCAATACTGCTCCTAATCTGGCAGGATAAAGCCATGTGTTCCCTTCCACTCCAGGGGACTGCCTTACTGCCTGTGCAACTCCCCAGTCCCTGCCAAAACCAGACTTAGCTTGTTGATGCAGTGGTATGGGGAATTAGGCAGTGGACTGCCAGACTAGTAAAGGCAAAGAGGCTCAAATTAGACAGAGATGTTCTTGATTTGTGGTGCTGAGAAGTATAGAAAGGTCTCTTTGTCTGAGTTGCAGTATCTGAGCTAGCTTGGTAGGCTGCATGGTAATGCTCGTCTGTGATGACAGCAGGCATCCAGCATGCTGGGGGTTTAACGCTCTCAGGCAAGCGCTTTGCTCCGTGTATTGGTTTCTGGTAAGGATGAGCTGTCACCACTCGCTGTGTGTAGAGAGCAGAGGTCTCCTGAGATAAGGCTGTTCATTATGCTTCCTGAAGAACCGGTGAATTTCTATCACTGCAACGTCATCCACGCCTTGGGTAAAGACATTGTTTTCTGAGCCTATTCTTCTGTCCTAACCTCTACTCGTATTATGCATTCTTTTTTTTTTTTTTTTTAATCTACAAACAGCAAGAATGTAGAAATACGTAAGTAGTAACAATTCAGTGTTTTCATGCAGAATCTCACAGTGACATGATGAAAAATTGTGCATTCTTACTGCATCACCTGGTATGTGTAAGCCTTTGTAAAATGAGACATCGTTCATATCACATTGCTTTGTATAAATTTGCTGGATTTGGGAAGCAGTGCTCTATTTTTAAAAACAAATCAATACTGTACCAGGATTTCAACATGTTTGTTAGTATTATCCAGTAATAACTGTAACAATCTTTATTTTGTTTCAGGCTGTTTAGGCTGCTCCATCTAAATTACTAAAAGAAAAAGTTGGGTTTAGTGATGGGAAAGTAACTGAGGTACAATATAAACATAGAGATTTTGTATCTATCTGAGATCTGTGTGCATGCTATTTAATACCAGTCATTGAATTATTGTGTAAATTTACACTGAGTGTGTAAAAAAAGTGTGGAGTATTTTTCTGCATAAAAATAATATTTTATGTATATTGGCTGTATTTTTAAATGCAGTAATATGTTCAGGATTACCGTTTTACTCTGAAATGTTACTGGCTGTCAAAAATTAACGGGACTGGAGCATCTTTTTAGGGTGGAACTTTCTAATATTTTATACTATTATGTAATGCAGTTAATTACAGAAAGTTCTTTAGATAGATATTTCTGTGATGGAGTACATAATACATTTTACAGAACTGTTTCAGTCTTCTTTTTGCTAGTCTGAGCATCTGGCGAACAAAATAATTAAATTTGAGTTTTTGGTTTCAGAAACTAGATTTTCTTAAAATGCATACACAACCAAGCTGCTAAATCTCTGTTTTGGAGTTTTTTCATACCTATTTTCCGATTATGTAAGGCTAATGGTAAATTTGGATTATTATACAGATGAGATGCAAATATTATCCAGTGAAACACTGTTCACAGTCTCTGTGTGTTTGATCACACAAAGCAATTGCGCTTATTTTGTCAATGTGGATGGTCTCTGGTCTTTGCATTTCTTTATCTTGAATGATACATATTCTATGTGTTGATTACCAATAGTGTCTGAGAGACTGACAATATTTAGATGTAAATACAGCAGTGCAAGCAGTGCACATTTGTGGTCTAATTCAGCAGTGTGTTTGTGACATGAATCCCATTTTAATAATTGGGAGGGCAAATTACAAGGCAGCTGTCTCAACAGAGAAAATAAGAATTGTTTGCATTGATAATTAGCATTTCTTTTTTCTTTAATTATTGCACGTTTCAAACAGAGTTAATTTTTTGGCACTTTTTGAAGGGCTGGAACATGTGTATGTTTAAAAAGAGGAATAGAACTTCTGGTACCTCACCTCAGCTGAGTTGTAGATCAGTGTTATCATCAGTTTTAATTATTAATTGTTCTTAACATAAAAGTTTTACCTTGATTTTCCACCCCATTCCATCAGGGTGGAAGGGAAGGAGAAAGGAGAGTTTGAGCTGGTCTTAAAATCACAACATAGATCCTGTAGTTAGCTTGGATGAAGGAGGATTAACAACATGCAGAAATTCACTGTTACAGTTTAGTTTTCAGGATCTGAGGAAAGTTTGCACTACTATATGATACTTAAAATTGCCTAGTTATGAGAAAAAATCAAAAGTCCTACAGACAAAGTAATTAATGCAGTAAATAGTAGAAGATATTAAAATGGTATTATAAAACATGTTGCAGACCGAGCATTTGATTTAAATTTCTTTAATCTCACTCTGTGACAAAGAATCACAGAACCTCTAAATACAAATGCAGGATATGGGTGAGGAGGGAACTTGTAGCTAGGTCAGGGATCCATGTTACTCAGATCTAAGGAATGGTATTTACACAGGTAAAAGTCATAAGATTGTCCCAGTTATTGTTGTTTTTTTTCAGGGCAAGTAGCTTGTATGATGCAATGAGGGGATTGTCAGCATTATATTACAGAAATAGGCCAAGCTATGTCTACTAAGAAAAGACTGGGTCAAAAAAATGTTCTGCATATTAAGAGGCAAAAAAACTCTCAAAGCTGTTTCAAAGATTAAAGGAAAATAGTGAAAGGCCTGCTCTTTGCCTTCATGAATGTCTTACTTCTAGCCAGAATAGAGTTAATTTTCTGTAGTAGTTGAGGAGGTATGACTACGAGGTTTGTCTATATCATCTCACATTCATTGCCTGGGGTTGGGACAAGGGACTCTTGCTTCTGAGAAGGACATTCCTTCCAGTGGGAGAAAATGTGGTGGCGAAGAGCCGATTGGTATCTGGTTATTGTTGCAGACTTTCTGTGTAAATCCTTTCGTTGTCTTACACCTTTTCCTATTAATACTGTTGCTGTTACTGTTCATTTTCTTACTTTGTTGCTCTTTCTAGTAAATAGTTCCTATCTCAACCCATGATCTATGCCTTTTGTCCTCACAATTGCAGGAGGAGAGGCAAGCAAGTGTGGAGTGGTTTTAGCAGGACTAAATTGGAGAATGTCATTCATAAACCACAACAACAAGGTTTATTGTTGAGTTGAGTAGCTATGTAATAAATTTTCTTTAACATAAACAAATGAACAACAGGACAGAGTTTGAAGTACTTGAGGTGTATTTGTACCTTTGGTACTTAAAAGGAATCAGGTAAGTTTTTGTGAGACTATTGAAAAACTATCTCCCAAGTCAACATTAAGCTTTTAAGGAAGAACAGGTATAGCTCTCAGTGAAACAATCGTTGTAGGCAACTTTTTGTGAAAGGAGCGGATACATTTCCCCTAGAGTAGCTCAGTTATTGTGGCAGCCAGCATTTTCACCTGTCACAAACCAGAAAAGATCAGTTGTTCCCACACATCTGCTTTTAATGAAGCAATGGCTGGTAGATTACTTGTAATGGGATTATTCCAGCAGGACTTGATCAGATGTGCTGGTGTGTTTAGACTTCGTTGGTTTTTTGGGTTTTGGTTTTTGGTTTTTTTTAAACAGCTTCCTAACATTTGTTTGAATGTATGAGCCTCACGTATTCCGTCCCTTAAATGTGTAGTTTGAAGAAAAAGATTCCTCTCACCTGATTTCATACATACAGCAAAAGTCTGTGCATTCCAAAACCACTTAGGTCATGATTCATCTTTCGGTCATGATTCATCTCAGCTAGTTTGGATGAGAAGAATTCCATTCTAAAAATGCCTGTTTATTTTCTCAAACTACAGAGAGACTACCGAACCATGATTTTAGACTTATGCAATTATGTTTGTTCAGATGAATCCAACCCAAGACTGTCTCACAGACACAGGGTAATTTGGTGTACCTAGTATTAGTGATGCAAATCTCTGTACAAGTGGAGCGTGACACTGTTCTTTGAGTACATTACTGTCTTGAGACATAATTTAGGCATTCATGAGTGGACGTGTACTCTAGGTAGACACAAAGACCTATACTTCCCATGACAATTATTTCCTACATGTTACTTCAAACCCTTTTTAGTTCTACATTTTCAGTAATGCTTAGGACTCTCTAGATATTCCTGTATTTCCAGTCTGTGTTACTGTTAGTTAAAGCTCTTTTAATGTAACCTGTGAATGGACTTCCATCTTTGAGATTTTTGGAAACAATTGATACAGTGCTTTGACATCTTGAAATGCAGTTGTATATGGGGTACTCTCAAGGTCTATTTGAGTTTCTCTTGAATGGACTGAGACCCAAGATAAGTCAAAAATCGAGGTTTGCATAGGTACTCATATTAATAAAAGATTTTTAATGTGTTCAAAATTGTGACGTTGCAATCAGTATGTAAAAATAGATGGAGTGAGCAATTATCTGGGCTGGTAAATATTGATACAAATTGCTTGAAGAATGTAAAATTCAGCTTAAAATCGGTAATAATTTTAGGTCGGTATACCCATCCTTTGAGAAACTTCTTAGAGAATTCATCTCTATTGGGCTGTTTAATATTTTCATGTGGCGAGCACTGTGAGCTGTGTCACTTGGGAATTTAGAGTAACACCAGAATAAACCATGAGAAAATACAGTGTAGTAATGTATTCTGCATTGGCAGACCAGGAAACAGTTTACCTGGGAGGTCTTTCGCAGCCCAAATTTTAACTAGCTTGTGATGCGGTGATTGTGAGGAGAAACTTCTCCCATCAAAGGTCTTTTTGTTAGTTCATGGTTAAGACAGCACCAACTACTGATGCTTTTTGTCTTCAAATATTTGAAATATTTTTTGTCACTTGGCTCTTTCTCTAAAATATATTTATAGTCCTTTTGCATCCCCTTTTGCCCCCTCTCTTTACCTCCTTTCCCCACCCTCAGTCAGCGGTCTCATTTAGTCAGTTTTCTCTGTGCTCTGCAGTATCTAGGAGCTGTTGCTTCAGCCACATACTTGTTTGAATCAACTGATTTAATTGCAAGAGACTGCTCTGGACACAGATTCAATACTGAGGTAACAGAGCACTGTTTGCAATGTTTGATCAGCACCTATATGTAATTTCTTGTGATGAGCATGGGGTTCACCTGGAAAGGCTGCCACTAAACAAACACTGAAATAATTAATTGGCAGCTTTTGAAGCACCTGTGAAATTGTCTGTGAGCATAGATAAGATTTTTTGCTTTATCACTTTTAACAGACATTAAGTTGAAAATGTTTTCAAAATGCAGCTAGATCTTTTATCCAATTGAGTTATTTAGCAAGTCTTGATAGGAGAGGCTGTGTAATTTAATGGTGTTCTTAACTTTTAAGGATTTAGATTTATCAAACTGGGGAGTATAAGTTCTTATTTCCAGTAAAATAGGGGAGCTGGATTTAACTGTTTCATGTAAGAGTAACTGGTGAACCTTCAGTATGTTGCTTTTGTGTTTGAATATATAAATTGCTCAAAATAGCAACATATGTGAAACTTTGTCTGCTTCTGTTTGTCATATTCACAGCCCATGAACCAGAGAGAAAACACCTTCCCTTGGGCTGCATTCCATTCATGGATGGTAGCAAAGTTTTAACATACATGGGGTATTGCAAAATACCAGATATATTAGTCTCCATATAACTACCATATACCTACTTATTTCCCAAAGCCCAGGGCTTTTTTCTTCCTGGAAATTTTGTAAAGTGCACCAAAAAATGTTTCTAGTAATTTTTCTGGGATTTCTTATGTCCTGGCAATCTGGTTAGAACAATAGCTGTAAATGATTAAAACTCCCAGAAGATCAGCCACTGCTCAGACACAGGTCAGCCACATCTTTTTTCTGCATGCCAATCAAAACTTAAAAGCAAGAGAAACGAAGGCTTAATAGCTCCCTAGGAAACAAAATTTCAAAGGTATGTGAGCTCTCTGCTATTTGTGATTAGCCTTTCTCTTTCTCATGAGCCTCAGAAATAGTTTTCTTGCATAAAGAGGCTGCTTCAGTTAATGGGTCAGAGCAATTTAAGATCCATGTAGGTGTACTTGCATTGTTTGATTGAATTGTGTTTTCTTGCTTACTTTTTCCATTGTATACCTAGAGTATGAGAATATGCTTTCTATATTCCCCTTCATTTCCACCTCAGTGTTGTCTTTCTTTCTGGCATCCCATCCAGGTTTTTGGTAGGTTTTAGAGAATATTTTCCTATCTTCTTTAAGGTAGCTCTTTTGTTATATATGCAGAGTTATAAAAAATAATACAAATATTGCAAAGTATTTGGCATGTTAATAAATAAGGAATAGTAGTTCTTCCTATTGTTTCCCAAACATTAGAAATGTAAAAGCTACACCATACTATTTTCATCTATTTCAGTAGTACAGAGGAACATTCAAAACAAGTTAGGATAAAAATGGAGAAATATTCCATTGAAACTAGAGGTGGAATTATATAACTATTGAGGTGGAATTTTTCCTTTACAGCATGTCTGCAGAAGTGCTGTAAGGCACAGTGAAATGTAGACATTTTATGAATCTCTTTAAGAGATTGCATATGTAGCAGGGCAGTGCTGGGTAAGATAACCAAATGTCATTTGGGTCTGATGCTCAGTTACGTATCTTGGTACAGAGTACTGTGCATGCAACAAAACTGTCATCCCTCACAACAAATCTTTAGGAGACATCATAGTAAAAGGCTAGACTGGACTATCTCTTAAAAATATACTTTGTATTCCCTTTCTTATACTTCTTTATCTCTGATACTCAGTGGCAAAATAATTGGATGATGGAAGAGAGAAGGCATTCCTGTCTGGTACTGGTTCCAAGCCAGAAATAAAATTGTCATGTAATAGCAGCTCTAAATTCTCTAAAGAGAATTCAGCCTGTTTGATGGAGGTTGCTGTATAAGATAAAAAGGATTTGAGAAAACCAAAAAGATTTGAGTTGCTTTTTGAGAAACCATTTATAACAATGGTTTCCGAGAATAGAACTGTCTCATATATATACATGTGTGTGTGTGTGTCTGTGTGTATATAGATACACATATGATTTTTAATTTATTTTTTCTAAGTCATTATGTGCACCAGTGTTAATTTGTGCATTCAGTCTGCTGATTTTGAGGCAATTGGCATTCTGCTTTGCTGAAAAGCATTGCAAGGATGTAAATATTAGATTGCCCTTTATCTTTTTTTTTTAATCCATACAAATCTGAAAATAAATGTTTTAATGTACATTGACTAGAGCCAGGTACAATGCAATCAACTGTAATTCTATCCTCACTGATAATGTGGTGGCTCCACATAGCATTCAGTACCGAAGAGGAATTTTCCCCTATGAAGAAATGCAGAGGATAGGGTAACACCACTTGCAGAAATAATACAACATTATATAACAATACAAATATTATATATATATATGTATGTATATATATTTATATATATATAATACAAAGACACACGTGGAAATGAAGGGGAATATAGAAAGCATATTCTCATACTCTAGGTATACAATGGAAAAAGTAAGCAAGAAAATACAATTCAATCAAACACTTAATAAAAGAAATATCATCTCTAGACTTGTCCTTGTGGGGTCACTTTTTATCTGAGTAAACACCATTTCATTTATTAGAAAGAGCTGTAAACACTGCAGCTTTTTGTATTGCCATGAATCAGGCATGTGTTTGGAGCAGAATTAATTTTGTATCAGAATAAATAATTCTGTAGGCAAGCCTCAGTGCTTAGAGATATTTTTTTTGGCTCACCAGCTGCCTTCCCAGACTGCTTTTATCTGGTGCAGACAAGCCTTTCTGTGGCACTTCTATCATACGTGTTTGCAGAGAAGAGATATTGGCTTCTTATTCAGAATGCTGGCTAAAAGAAGTGTTCCCTGGCATTGCTCTCAAATCCTCCAAGAGTCAACATCATCTTCCTTTTCTGATAACTCTTTATGTGCCTGATCATAATGTTTGAAGTTAGACCCATACAGAGACCCTTAAAGCTTTCTCCCTGTGGAAAAAGACTACAGAGATAAGAAGCTTTCATGGTTAGGTTTTAAGACCACTGTGAAACTATTGCTATGGGTAAATTATTAGAGCCATACTGGGGTGCCACATCACCCAGAAGTTTCATAGGAGTATATCAAGTATGGAAGTTATATCCCTGGCATTCTTGACTTGCCTATCTTCAATGTGAAGCTGAATAATTTTGCAGAATGTTAGTGGTGAGCCTTATTTTTATTGTCTGATCTATCAACCTCAAGGACAGTGGGGCAGAGCACGCCTTGCACAAGGTAGGCCCCACTGCCAGTCTCAAGGGAGTCAAGGGGTGTCTTGATGCTCTCCCACCATTTCTCTCAGCCACGCTGGCACCCCTGGGAACACTAATGGGCAATCTGGTATTTGCTTTAGCTGTACACTGAGATTTACAGATGGCACTTGCTTTGGGTCCTGGCATAGACACTATCGTGTTTGAAACAGGTAAATGGGTATTTTCTTCAGTTTGTTCTCCCTCCCAGCCCCCAAATTCTACATCTATTACAACAGCACATAAACTAGAAGGTCCATTTTCATAATGAGGTATTAGTACTGAAAATTCCTATTGTGTCCTAAAATTTGCATGCCATTTCCTATCAGCATACCCAGAAAATGATTTCTCTATTTAGATTTCCAGAAATGTTTTAATAAAAACATAACTATCTTAAGCATAAAACACTATCAGTGCAGCTAATAATACCCAGGATGCAATTCAGTAGACTTATCCTGTACACAAACAAGAAAATTTGAAAAGCATAAATTGCAGTCACAGTTTTACACCTAAAGCTGCCTCAAAGTGGCTTTATTGGTATGGCAAAAGTTGAGAATGTCTGTTTGGGCACAATAGGATTTTGGAAAAGAAAGCAATCTGTTGGGTCTCTAACATAGCTGTCGTTCCCACCCTTGCCAGTGATAAAAACCACAAAGCAGTGTTTTGGTGTGCAGCTTCTCAGGCAGGCATCAGAATGCACCTTAGGTGGTCATGGAGTTTTAATACATCTGAAGGCCAATGACAATGGGAAGAAACCTAGGAAAAAAACTCATTATCTAAATTTTTTCTATGGCTGTACAGCAACTTTTTCTTTGTAGATTTGTGGAACCATTAAAACTGGCTAAAACATTAGTTGCTTACAACTCACCCTCCCCAAACCTTCTTCTCGACCAGGTTGATTTGCAGCATCCAGTCTCTCTAAAGATATTTGTGTTAGCTTCCACCAAATATTTGTGAATGTGCCACTTACAGGAAATTATTATTATTGTTACTACTACTACTACTGCTACATGGAAGACGACTTCAGGGAGCTTGAAGATTGTGGTTGCTTTCTGAAAATCCTGTCAGTATAAATTTACTGAGAACTATCTGTGTTGATAATAAGGGCAGTATAGAGAGGATAATTCTGGTAAATTCTCAGAATATATTCTAGGGTTTTTCCCCACTAGTGTATCAGTAACCTGTAGGTCACAGTGAAGTAAAAGTTATTTCAGACACATTTCACCTGACTTAAGTCCACCTGAATTTAGGCAAGTAGTTAAACCAAGTACAGTTTGAGTACTACCAGTACTGGTACTTAAACCAGAAGCTTCGTCACCCTGAATGCTTTCCACAGTTTCTCTAGAGGAGGAAGTAACTAACCCCCCGCCACCATCACAAAGATTTCTACACAGTATTTTCCCCATTGTGTTTTTTAGCACAACACAAAAAATCCTTAGGCTTTAGGAAGTCTAAGGATGTTCCTGGCTTGGATAGCTCGCTCCAGTTTCTTTAGGCCTGTGTTTGCAGTGTTAAATGCATCTGGAAGACTATTTTACTATAAGTATCTGTAAATTATTAGAAATTGCTATTGAATGATTTTTTTGTGTCTGTTAAGAGAATAAAATTGTAAAAAAAGCTCTAAATCACCTTGACTTTTATATTTGTAGGTGACCTAGTAAAAATCTATTATTTAGTGTGTGATCATCATCCTATCTAGGACTCTGGATATTTTATTCTGTGATTGTGTGTATGTTAAATATTAGTGTAAAATAGTGAATAATACGTTGGGTTCTGCTGTAAAAAAAAAATAATTGCCAGCCAAGAGCATTTAATTACAGCTGTTTATGTTGAAAAGGCTGAAGACCATGGAACAATGTGCTGAGTGGAATGAGCAAGAATTGCCACCCTGTGCTTTGCATGTTAAAAGTAATGAGGGCAGTCCAAACAAAATTATTTGCATTCTGTCCAACTTTGGCTTGAAAACACCATGCAGTTCCACAGACTAGCTTAATTGCGTAGCATAGCATAATTGCCAGGCATGGGAAGTAATATAATTCACGTCTGACCATGAAATGAACCAGAGAAAAAACAGAGAAAGTGCTGGGTTTTAACAGCTTGGTTTTGACTTATCTTGGCTTTATAATTGTCACAAGCATAAATCCAGATGTTGATCCGTGCAGCGGTATGTCATGTTTCATCTTCCTGCATTCTGACATTACGGTTTTGTGCGTTCTGTGGATCTGTGAAACTGTCAAATGGTGGGGGTGGGAACAGGCTGCACCTGAGAGTGATAGCTGGCTCTGTCCTGCTGTGCTTCAGATTCTGTAGAAACGGGGTGAAAAAGCTATGTGTGCTTGGGAAGGTAATAGCATAGTATTGAATCTGATCTGCTTCTTAATCCAATAAAATCCTAAATTTATGAAAGATTTTAACAGCATAGTTTTAATGACTACTTCCTCTTTTATGGGCAGTAAACACCTTATTGTTGTTTATTTCCCTGACTTTCCCAGGATGCTCTAAAAAATGAACAGAAAAATGCTGTCTAAGCATTTGAGGTTCCTTTGGTGGGTGTATTTGTAAAACTCTGCTTATCTGCAGAAGGATGTGATCCTCAAAAGTTAGAATAGCAAGGAAAAGCCATTATATGCTACTAAGATGTACAAGGCTAAAACTGTGTTTGGGTAACAAGCTATCTGGTTATGTGTTCTCTCATATAGTATCTTAGTGTACAATTGTTTATATCCCTGTGATTTCCCAAGGCAAATGCATCTTCTGGTTGTTTCTAGTTATTTTTGGAAAGGACTTGTCCTTATTGCTTGTTTAGTGCTTTATTACTATCATGTTCAATTGTATGGGAAGATAAAAATGGGTAAGAATAGGTGCCCCACACTGTAGTGTTTAGAATAACTACAATTTTATTTCTTGTTGGAACACTCTTTAGTCTGGGGAAGAAATTGTTTCTCGTAGGGTACTATGCTATCAGTGCTTCTTTGTATCAATATTGATCTCTTCATTTTCTCTCATTAGTGGGTTTATCTCACCCTTGTGTCTTTCTCCTGTTTGTAACTGGATCACAATAAGAAAGCTTAGGGGTGGGACTAGACTTTTTATGGAGGAATTTTTTGGTCCATTTTTAATTTCGATTTTCATTATTTTAGCCAAATAGTCTTTGCTTTTTTCTTTTGTATAACTTGTGCTTTACACTGGTAGCTGGAATTCACTAGCTGTTCTCAGTGAATACTCTGAATGCCCACAGGGATGTAGAGGGGAATAACTGGGATCATATATTACTTCATCCTGCCAAGTACTGAATGAAACTCCAGTATCACTTCAAACAAAAAAACAACAAAAACAAAACCAAAAACCAAACCAAAACCAAACAACCCCCCCCACCCCAAAACAAAACAAAACCACCAAGACCAAAACCATGCAAAATCCACACAACACGCCTCTAATGAAGACAGATAATGAGTTACAGAGAGTGAAAGAAAATTGTAAATAAATCTTGATGATTTTTTTCTTTATCTCAACAGGTCCACAGTCAGGATGTAACCTCTTGTAAAATGGAAACCTGTGAAGAAAGATACAGATAGCAGTTGGAGTTAAAAGTAGATGAATATTTCTCTTCTTAAGCATCAGCTCTTTAAAACGCTATGGTGATTTGGAAAGTCTCAAGAGTGAACTGCAAAGTTTTCCTCAGCTCAACTGATGCATTTCTTAGTCATTTCTCCAAGTCATTGATGTTCAGAGATGGTGTGTGATGGAAAAGAGCACCATGTTTCTGTGTTTGTAGCCCCTGTTTTTTGGATTAGTTTGCTGCATTGCTGAACCGATTTCATTTTGAAGGGCAAGGAGTGGATGTGATGGATTTATCTTCAGAGATGAACAAACATGGAAGGAATCCAGTAAGTCATAAACTAGAAGATCAAAAGAAGGTAAGATTGTTTTTAATTATGCCTAATTATATTTGAATGACTTGCAAACTCTTTGATGACTTTCAGTAAACTGGAAATTAATGTGCTTTTTAGGATAAAGTAGCCTGCTATGCTCACACGATATTGCAGTACAGGAAACTCCTTGCATTTGTCTAGCAAACTGTCAAAACTTGTACTTGCTGACCTGCCTGGTCTGAAGCAAAAATCTGACAACAGCCTGAGACAGTGTGAGATCTTTGGTTTTTACTACGGATGTGTGGGTAGACCCTTCTCATTCTGTCCTATGCATAGTTCTGGATAATGTATTGTTGTTCAATTTTTATCCTTCAGTATCTAAGGCAGTTTAAGCATGTAAATTCATGCTTCCACAGTATGGGAAGTTCTTTCAGAAATCCTGGTTCTGCAACAGACTATCCTAAAAATTTACCTTCCATGTTCATGTACTTTACTTACTCATATTGTGGTCTAGAAATATTTCCAATGCTTATTTCATAAACCTCAATTTGATGCCCTAAAGTTTTTGGGGGATAATAAAAAGACCCATGCTTTATAGGTCTTTTGGTATTACATTAATGGATTTTTCCTGAAAAAACTTTTTATTTGCTTATTTTTGTGGGTTTTTTTAATCTATAGTTTATTAAAAGTTCAAAACACTCTAATTTTCTTTTTGACTGGGTTCTAAGGTAAGGCCTGCACTGATTGGCAGCCAGCAGAGAGAATAGATTCTAGTTTAGCATCTCAGGCTGTGGTGTGCCTCATACAATGCCTTAAAGTGAGATTTACTGGCCTCTCTGAGTTATTGCATGGGTTCAGTGGGACTGTCCAAATAATGTGTTGAAGTGCAGGTTATGTGCTTCATTATTACACAGACTTAAAAAAAATGCTTCTGGCTTTGGGTATTTTTATTTTTTATTTTTGGCGTGAATGCTTCTGTCTAATGTTTTAAATAATTTTGATCTTATTTGGGAAAAAACAGAAATTGGTATAGTTTATGGACAACATAAAACAATTTTAAGTCCTATAAAATCAAATACTTGGTTTTAGTGTCTCCAAGATTTATATGTGTTAATCTAAGTCATTCAGTCATTGTCAATATCCCTCTAAAGTGCAGAGAATTGTAGGAAATATACTATGGTAACACACATAATGAAATCATTGCAGAAAATATATTCAGCCTTTGAGCATTTTTTGTGTAATGGAGAAAAGAGAGAGGTATATGATAAAAGATAATTAGTTTACAGCATGGGACTTTCTCCACTTCATAATTCCCACCCTTCTGTGGCACAAAATAAAAACTGAGAAATGTTAGCATTAATCTCACCATCTGGTGAACTGTCTTCTGAACCATTATTATGTGACCTGGAACCAAGTATGCTCAAGTCCCCTTTTCCTCCAACCCCCCTCTTGTTTCAAAAGAATTTTTTTCCCTTCGTGTCTAATACCTGTAGATTCACTCCCAGACACTAACTCTTTGGATTGCTTAGGAGGAGAAGGTTTGTTTCAAAGAGGATCTGTTGTACCTCAAGGTCAAATATTTTCTTTGAGCCAGTCTATAGATATTTTATCCATCTGTAGAACTGTGCAATGACCACCAAAGACACTGCAGCTGCTAACAGACTCTGCTTTTGTGCTGTGATTGATGCTGAAGAAGTAAATGTGATGATAATAAACAGAAGACTTGTTAGTTTTCATTTCATTCAGGCATCTTTATTAGTAATTGAGTATCATTCATATGCTAATATCATTATAGAAGGCTAATATTTAAAAAAAATAAGGGTTTGAAGGTGGTGGTGAAACATAAGAAGTAGCAGTAATTTGACTATCTCTTTTTGCTGCATTGTCTCTAAAGCAAATTTTTAAATATACAGACCACTTTAAGGATATATTTTTGGACTTACTGGCTGACATGGGTGCCTCAGTTGCACACTACCTGGATCAGACTAGGCAAGAGTCAGACTGAATTTTTTGGATACCTTATGTCCTTTCAATAAATAAAAAATATTGTATTCTGGAAAGACTCAACTGTTGTGTAGATGCAGAATGTATTTTTACTGTTTTCTGCATGAGCAATTTTGGAAGAAAAGTCAAATTGAGAAAAAAGCTCCATATAAGAATTCTCAGGTAGTATTAGAAATGCAGACTGTGCTTTGGTATGTAACTTTTCTAATAATTTCATAGCTCTGCTATATACATAATAGCATAGGGTTATTTTTCTCTGCTCTGGATTTGGGCCTGAACAACTATATTTAAATAATTTTTCATATTGCTAGTGTGTATGACACTCAAATATACTCCTTGTGTCAAAACCCATCAAATGCTATCCCCTGCATTTTAAATAGGTGCATACTTCTCTTGTGGCTGTGGGACTGTCAAGTTCCTTATCATTCCTGTAGCTTCAAGATGCAATGACATTTTTATTGATTTCTGCAATAGCCTGCATATGTTTGTGGGACTGGCAGGTGCTCCTGGGCTGATGCTCACAGTAAAAGATGAAGTTCAGTCTTGAAGTTAGAGCTTTTGTCAAAGCAGTAGTCTGATTTTTGTGGCTGAAGTGTTGGGGAAAGGAGAGAGGCAGGCTAATAGTGCAGAGAGGAAAAAGGTTTTGGAAAGATCATTGTAATTAATTTGACCTCTTACAGAAAACAGGCATAGGCCTTCCCTCTACGAATTCTTCTACATGGATGCAAAACCTCAGGAAACTTGAAATGAGCTGGAGCAGGTAGTTCTGGGATGTCCATAATTTCTGTCTGCCCAAGGACTATGTGTCCATGCTAACTCTGTCCAAAAGATACACCTTTTCTTCCTCCAGGTTTGATGTGCCAGCCATACAGCTTCATCCACGTAGAGATTTCAGATCAAATGCTGTTTGCCCTTTCCACAATGTAGTGTAATTTCTTATTAAATAAGTATGATAAAACTCAAGGCTCTGGGACAGAAATGTCAGTAAGCAGCAGATCCATATATTGCTGTTTACAGTATGGTGTGGGAGTTCATGATCTTAGCACATGGCAGAGAGAGCCATGAACTGCCCTTTTGAATAACAGATTTCTCTAGGCAACTTGTTGCAAATAACCATTTTAAAACCTGAAAGAAGCTGTCTTACTTATCTGTATTTCATGATTCGGAAGGGTTTTTCTGTTTTCAGAATCAACATTACAATTTGTAATCTGCTGCCACATACATGGTTTATGCTAGCCAATCTGCAGAATGCATATTCACAATTTCATGACTACTCCAGTTATTTAATTTTCATGTTTTCCCTACAAGAAAGTCCCATTGTGGCCATTTCTTTGACAGACTATCCAGGTTGCATTGTATCTTCCAAGAACACCTGCTTGCTGCAGGCCGGCGAAGCCGAGCCTCAGAGCGATGCTGCAGCTGTGGCCCTGCTGCAGTCTGCAGACGGGGGCGGGAGGCTGCCTGTGGTTCAGTGTGGGCGTGCGATGGCTGTGAGGAGCACACAAGGCAACAACACAGCCTGCTCTACCCTCAAGTACCATTTACTACTCGGTCATGTGTAAAGCTGTAAAACTGTTTTGGAATTACAGGAACATACAGAATGCTTCCCGGTCACAATAATGCTCTGTACCTTAACGGTTTGGCATATCTGCTTTGTCTGCCGACTAATTTACTGCTTTGTTTCACAATGTCTAGGGTGTTTCATACAAGCCCTCTGAGTCCCTATCCTGATGCACACCAAAAGATGTGTGCCTGGGTTTGGAATCCATTATGCAGCGTACAGTAGGAATAATGTTCTTGTAGAATTTCTTGTTTCCACAATAGGAGACTTTGCACCTCTGCTGACACATCTTGTCCATGTCTTGGAATCCTGCACACCCAGAATTCTTGCTGTGGTCACAGGGATAGTTTTTCATTGCATTTCCTTTAAACTCTCTTGACAGAAAGCCTTGATCCTTCTCTTTAGAGGTGGATCCAAACCAAATGAAAATGGAGGATAGTTTTTAGTACTGCACCACCTCCTCCCCAAATATATGCTTTGAAGCTAAGTATGAGAAAGTATAAGAATCTCTGTTGTTTTCAGAACAAATTGGTTTTTTGCCTTTCTTTTGGTAGGCAGATGAGCTACTTGGAGGGGCTTTCAAATATACACCAAGGCTCTGTTATTGGGCAATGATTAAATATAATTAATTAGCAGGAATACCGAACAAGCCTTGCCTAGTGTTAGATGTTTTGCTGATCTCCCTAGTAGCCATTTGGAGATTGATTAAAAGTCCAATAATCAGTCAGGTTTTGCTTGATAGGGTAAAATAATAGTTTACTGTCAAAAGCATCAGGCGGTCTTGATATGCAGTCCTTTAAAAAAACAAATCAAGAGAGAAGGTTTAAAAAGGGACAGATATAACAGGAATAATCAGCATGTACACCGCACTGTTCCTCCATCCCGTCTCCTTTGTCCTAGTCAATATTCAGTGCACAGGACAACATTCCAGGAAAATCAGATGTTGTCCTCATGAGGCAGTTGGGCCAGAAGCATGATTTGTTCTCATGAGCACTCTCCTACTGCTGTGTCTGTGCTCCCCATTTTCACACCTCAGTTCTCATTTTTATGACTAAATCTGTAGTCATCCAACAACTGTTTTAAAAAATAATGACATGAAATCGTGGGCAGGCCAGAGATGTTGCTATTCTTATTTAATAGTGCATTTTCATTTGAAGACTTAGGGTCTGAATGATGTTGCCTATTATGTGAACATGAAGGTTAATTTCTCCCAATCTGTTTTTATTTCTCTCTCTGAGGCTGCTCTGAGCTTTCTCTCCCTCTTCTTCATGCACCCGAGCCCCTCCTACACATATATACATATAGATGTATGTTCTGTGCAACTCTTGTCCATCTGCTTCTCCGTGTCTGTCAGGGTATGCTTTGCAGACAACTGGAGGTCTGCAGATCTGCTGAAAATCAGAGATTCATTAAGCTCAATGTTCACTGTTATCCCATATTGCAGAACAACTGGCAGGGATTTTGTGGGTTTTTTTTTTTAGGACATACATTAAGTGTTTTAATCAAAAATAGCTCAGCAAGGGAATGGTGAGGGGTCATAAGGGCTGAGGGAAGATATTGGTTCCTTTTTGCTTTTTCTTCTTTGATGCCCTAGAATTAGGCACGTATAAGAAGAGCCAACACAGCTGATAAGAAGGAATGGTCTGTAGGGATGAAACTACAGTTGCTTTTCTGTATCAAGTTGTCATATATTACCTCTATCATTCCCTCCCTTAAGCTTTCTCCCTCCATACTCCATGTGTTTTCTGTCTCAAAAGTTTTGCTAGAAAGACTTGTATTTTCTCCCTGTCTATCAAACGTCCCTGGGGCCCCACCACCTGACTCTTCTCACTTTCTGAAATTGTTCTATGCGCACTGCTAGGGAAGTTCAAATTAAAAGAAAACCAAAAAACACACAACTTTTACAGTCTTAATAAATGGATTTAAATATAATTTTATAAAATATGAATCCCATCTTTAATAATTTATAAAGTAAACTCGTGTGCTCTGCTGCTTATTAACAGGGCTTTTTCTTCCTTTTGGAGAATCACGATGTAAATAAGATAGTACATATTTCTCTTTTATACTTTTTCATTGCCTTCCCCAGGCCACTATTTGCAAGAAAGACTTGATTACAGAGAAGTATTTTGTCCCAGTGCTGCACCAAAACAGCTAAGAAATTAAATACTGATTAAATTAATTATTTTCTTAAAATGATACTGGCTGGCTTTTTTTTTTATATTTTTTTAGTATGCCTCGGATTTGTAGATGGTTGCTTTCCTTTCCAATCGCTATCAGTTTTATCTTATAGTTGTTGCTGTCAATGTATGCGTGATAACTGAATAAAACTTGGTTTTATTCAGGAACACCGAGTAAATGTCGTACAGGGTGTCATCACTGCCTGGTTGGAAGGAGATCAGCTGCTTTGCAGCTGTTACTGCTGGCAGATTTTTGTGTAATCAGATAGTTGAAATGAGTGCTATTCTATATGTATGTATACAGCATGGCTTGGGATATGCACTACAGAGTCGAGTGAGAGAAGGCAGTGGCTTCTCATTTGGGTTGGTTACTTCCCTCCCTCTCCCCACTGAGCAAACAAACAGACTGACTGGCCTTGGGCTTCACTTAGTGCTAAAGGCACAGCTTCCAATTTCTACCACTTACATTGCTAAGGTACATTTAAGTGTCTTGTATCCAATGGTCTTCTCTGATTTGGAATAAAATTCAATGGCTAAGAAGCAGAAAACAATGAAATTAATGGAAATAGTATCTCCTGATTATAAAAGATTCTCTAGAATTCTGTGATGGTAACCAACTACCTGCAAGGTTTAAATATGTTAAGTATAAAAGAAAATAAAAGACTAAAGGACTTTATACTATAAATCCTGGTTTTTTGATTTTTTTTTTTTTTTTAAACAGAGCTCTTGTTAGCCTCAGTACAAAGAATATTTTAAGTGACAATACATAGCTAAGCAAGTAAATGAAGCTTTCTTCTTTGTTGTTATTTCTCTACAGTGGCATTGCAAACCAAGGAAATCACTGTAATTGTTATTTAGTATTTTCCTGCTCTTAGCATTGTTATCTTCCGAAGTGTTCTAAATAATATTTGTTTAGCTGCTTTTGTCCTGAAATCATCATCTGGGAAAATCTTACAAACTTCAAGGATTAAATGCTGAACTAATCTGCAACCTTGTCCTATCTTTTATCTTCTAAGGAGCACAAGCTTGAGGAGCAGTTGCATATAACACTGTATAGTGGAGAATCTGAACCTGGCCTTCCAGCTCATGCCTTCTCTTGCACTGTGACATTGTTTCGGGAATTTTATCACCCAACTTCATGAAGATCATACCTTCAAAAGGTGCTTTGAGGTTTCTGCCAATTGAAATCTCATCTTTGTGATAGGTTCCATTATGAGTGCATTACCAGACAGCTATCCTGCTTGATGATTTTGAAAGTATTTTCCTAAGTTTTATTGATTATCCTGTATCAAACCATGCATTTAGAGGAAATGCCTGTTTTCTTATTCCCCTTCTCTTGAACTTGCACTTCCTATGGGATTCTTCACTATGTTGAGTAGCCTTCATACAATAAAGATTAATAAAAGGATAGCCGGTATTCCTCCCAAAATGTTGGAAGAAGTAAGTAAAAATCACCTGAACCTTCTGCTTATCCTGGTTCTGGACTAGGTTTGAATCTCTGAAAGACACAAAAATCTCTAGAGCACTGTTGACATGGATGCAACTAAAGCTTTTTTTCATTTTGATAATTTTTCTACTTAAAGTGAAAAGTACTGCTGTGTTTATCAAGTAGTTGGGAAAACCTGTTGTTGTTATTTTTACCACATTTGCATTGAGCTAGTTTCTTGAAATCACTCTGTAATGTTACCTTGAGATTTAACTGGATCCTGAATTCAGGTCAAGGACTCTGCAGCTTCCTAATTATCTCTGCAGTCTTGAAGTACAAGTAAAGCATTATAAGTGTTGTTGAATCTCTATGTCACACAAGGAATCCTACTATTTGCTTCTCTAATTCCCCTGGAAGGCTAATTTTTGAAATTGGAAGGAGAAGCATCTGCTGCTGCTGCTATATCAGAAGTAAACAAATGCGAGGCTGTACTGCAGTGTGCCTTTGTGGGAGGGATATAAAGACCTCTTTAAGACTGCATTTTATAAACATTAAAGCAAGAAGTTTCTTGTGAAACTGCATTGTGTGTCTGCTTATAGAGCAGAGTTAATAACCTTTTAAACTCATATTAGATAGGCCTAGCCTAAGGCAATATATGACAGGACAACCTTGCCTGGTACTGCGGCTTTTAGCTTCTGAATAAAATCATCTGGTGGAACATTGAGTGATTGCCAGCAATCATTAGTAGTCCCAAATTAAACCAGTTCTTGTTTTCTTAGATACGATATGTAAATATACACTCTGAATTGAGAAAATGAGAAAGGGTTGTATGAATGCAGAAATGATGCACAGAAATTTTAAAGCTTAACTTCTACAAATGAGATTTTTTTCTAGGATTTTTGCATCCTTACTAAAGGAAATACATGTGAAAACCCTCCCAGACCTCAAAACCTGTAGCATTAGGGGCAAGATAGATTGTGAAGGTTGCAGTAGCTTGTCACATTAATTTCATAATGCGCACTATTCTCAAATGAGAATCTCTGGAATCTGGGTATTGTACCAGAATGGAAGACTATGCTTTGTTACACTTTTACCTGGAGTGCCAGCCTGCATTCATGCTGTGGTCCAATAAAAGAATACTGCTGGGAAGATGCTCCATTTTTATCTTTTAAATGGCTAGGTACTGATGTTGGCTTTTCTCCAGTGCTCTAGTAAAAAAGAATGCAAAGGCAGGGAAGTACTCTGGAAATGGTTATTGTTTTCTTCCTTCCTTTCACAGCTGGTTAGTGGCAAGCACATACATATCCATTTTGATTTAAATATAAGTATGTGTATATGTACCAAGTAATGTGGTTATGCTCTATGTTTCTGGCAAGTAAATGAGAAAAGCTTCTTTACTAGAAGAGAATAAAAAGCTACTTAGTCTAATACCAACATGTTTCCTCTAGTTCACATCTAGGTTTTGTTGTTGGNTTTTTTTTTTTTAATTTCAGGATACTCTACAGTTAGTTAAGTGAGTGTTAGAATATTCTTTTTGAAACATCTTAAGGTGTAAAAAAATTGTATCTCAGTAGGCACTGTTGTATGCAAAATCCCTATACTTTTTTGATGTTAATAGTCCTTGATGTCTTCTAGAATTGTCAGTATTGGGCACAGAAATGTTTCTTAATAGCACTTTTACCTAAGTGAGCGAATGTAGATTTTACCATGGTAAGGGACAGCTCCTGGAATACAGGAATATGTCAAAAGTTTGTAGGAAAGCTGCTGTTGTACAAGCTTAACATTTATTATTTTTGATGGAAAAATAAACACGTAGTTGACATGAAAGTCAGCAGGCTGTCATTATTAGTTGGGCTTTTGGTATTATCTTTTGCCTGCTTCTCCTTTCCTTTTGTTGTTACTGTTGTTTTCTCCTTTCTGTGTCAGGAGTATTCTCATTACTTGTCATGTTCCCTCTATCCTTGTTGCATGTTTGTTGCCCTCTATCTGTTTTATTTTCATTTTCCTTCTGTGCTCAAATTGCCTCAGCTTATCACTTTTTTCAGTATAGGTGCATATAAAAGCATGCAGCTAACTGTGCATGTGAATATGCATGCATGAGCATGCATATCTGCATGTGTATTTGTGTGTACAAGTCAGTGCTTACATATAGACATGTAATAACAGACAACAATGCATGTGAAAATGTTTTTCTTTCTCCATAATCCATTTGTTTCTTGTTTTTTCTGGAAAATAGTATCCTTAGTGCAAGGCCTTTGTCACACTGTGCACCTGTGTGCACATCCATGCAGTGCTTAGGACAGGAATCACATTTTTGTACCTGGGCCTCTTGAGTCTTTTAAAACAATCGTAGTAGTAATTACATGATTTACTTTTTTTTAAACTGGAATTTTTTTTTTTTTTTTGCTGGTGGTGGTGAGAAATTAGTGTATTTACTTGCTTCCTCTGAGAGAGCCTGTCAGTGTTCTCCATCTCAACAAGAAACGTGGTCATTGCTCTTAGCCCTTGATATGAGAGGTGCAGCCTTAAAATACTATTGATCCCCATGTCATTTGACTGACATGGATTAAAGCTCCTCCTTTGTCTGAATCCCTAAATTGATGCCACTAGTAAGTTGCATAGTAAGTCCATGACAGGGAGTAGTTATTAGTAAGTATGGTGGAGGCAGTGTACCAATAAAAGAGGACTGGGGGAAGCTGCCAAGAATCTTCTTTTGTTGTTTTTCTAAATTGCCTGATGTAAACACTGTGTCCATAATGTGTAATTTGGAAGGGATAATTTTTAGCAGGTGCTATTTTTGGCTTGATTGCAGAGGTCAGGTGGCTTTGGATTTATTGTTGGCATTGTAAATGAGAAACAAAGGGAACTACAATGCACAAACACCAAGTGGTTTTGCATCATAACCTCTAGAACACTAGCAAGTACCCATAAAACAGTAATTGATGTGGCCCCCATTGGTGAGCATCATTTAAAACCAATTTTTACCTATGGTTATTGCAAAATACGCTCTGCTGTCTTGAAGATATTTCTTACTTGATGTGCAGTGATTGAGGTATATATTGACTTCTTGATTGTGACACCCTCTTAAAACTATTTTTGTTTTTAAATATGTTGATTTCTTGAACAGAAATTACTTTAGACACCTGTCATTTACAATGTTGTGAAGGTGTGTGGTGGGTTGACCCTGGCGGGATTCCAGACACCCACCAAAGCTGCTCTATCACCCCCCTCTGCAAATGGACAGGAGAGAAAATGGAACAAAAGGCTCATGAGTTAAAGACAGGGAGCAGTCACTCATCAATTACTGTCACAGGGAAAACAAACTCGACTTGGGAAAATTTTTTGAACTTACTACCAATCAAAATCAGATAGGATGATGGGAAGTAAAATAAATCTTAAAAGCACCTTCCTGCCCCTGCTCCCACCTTCCCAGCTCTACCTCCTCCCCCAGCTGGCACAGGGAGAAGGGAATGGGGGTTATGGTCAGTTCATCATATGTTGTTTCTCCCGCTGCTCAGGGAGAGGAGTCCTTTCCCTGCTCCCGAGTGGGGTCCCACCCACGGCAGACAGTCCTCCCTGAACTTCTCCACTGTAAGTCCATCCCATGGGGAACAGTTTTTCCCAATCTGTTCCAACATGGGTTCCTTTCTACAGGGTGCAGTCCTTCAGACAGGCTGCTCCAGCCAGGTCCACCGCCAGGTCGCAAATCCTACCAGAAACCTGCTACAGCATGGGCTCCTCTCTCCAAGAGCCCACAGGTCTCTGCTAGGACCCTGCTCCACCGTGGGCTTCTTGTGGGATCACAGCCTTCTTTCGGGCATCCACCTACTCCAGTGTGCCCCTTCTGCACAGGCTGCAGGTGGATCTCTGCACCCCTGCTCTCCTCCGTGGGCTGCAGGGGCACAGCTGCTCCACCACGGCCTGCACATGCTGCAGGGGAATCTCAGCTCAGGGGCCTGGAGCACCTCCTGCCCCTCTTCCTTCACTGACCTTGGTGTCTGCAGGGCTGTTCCTCTTGCATATTCTCACTCCTCTCTTTGCTGAGCACAATTACAGCTGTGGAATAACTTTTTTCCCCCTTCTTATATGTGTTATCCCAGAGGTTTTACCACCATTTCTGATGTGCTTGGCCTTGGCCAGCAGCTCTACTGGACATGGGGGAAGCTTCTGGAAGCTTTTCACAGAAGTCACCCCTGTAGACCCGCTGCCCCCTCTACCACAATCTGGCCACACGAAACCAATACAAGGTAGCAGATCAATATTAGGTCACAGATCTGGAAGGCGGTAATTTAGTTTGCCTGAACATACTCTAATAGAGTGGAGCAGTTACAACTTTGTGAGACATCATTTTTATCTGCAGGTGCTATGTCATAGATTATTAATAATATAAATATTCCTATTGCTATATGATAGTTGCTGCAGTGTCACTTTTAGGAAGGATGATGTATGTTAAGGTTTCGGCAAAAGACTGAAGGTCTGTTTCTCTTCTAGCTTTGTCAATTTTCTTTGTACCCTCAGGGAAGTTGCTTAAACTCAGTTTTATTCATCTGTAAAATTAAAAGATCTTTTGAATCATTTATCATTGAGTTCTCTCAGAGCACTAAGATCCTCAGATTGAAGGTCAAATATATTTACCTAGTGTTTAAAATAAATATGCTGCACTCATGGTTATTTATTTGCATGGTGGAGTCACAGTCATGAATCAGGATACAGTTCTGCTGCTGCTGTAGGAATACAGTAAAAAAGACTGTCTGGTTTAAAGACCTTACAGTTTGCTTGTAATATCCCTTGATTCCACTCTTGTATTTAATCCCTAAGAGATGAATGTATCTTTTCCTTGGTAGAATGTGATCTCCTACACAAAAACACATGTCATTTAGAAATATATGAGAGAGGAGGGAGAAGTTTGTGTACAGAAAAGAAGGAATACACAGGCTTTTTCTTTGTCATGCTCATCAAAATACCTACTATGCCTTAGCTGTTACTGCGTTGTATCTCTTTTTTTAATCCTAATTTCCCAGTAGTAATCTAAACATGCTCTCAGGAATACAGCAACCTGTTTGGTTGTGCATTATATATGGGAATACTTCATTAATTAGTTCCATTTAGGTGATAACTAAAGTAGATGACACTTTCTTGTCATTGTCATCTTGTCTACTACAACATGGCTACTCCTTACAATGCCACTTCTCTGTGTATTTCCAAATGGTCACATAAAGAAGTAATTTCAAGAGAACCAAATGGATCAGTCAGAGAAATGGAAGATACAAATAATAGAAGAAAATTACAGGATTTTCCTAATTATTTCCTTTGTGAGTGTAGACAACTGGGATTGTGTTCTTTTTGGAAAGCAGATGGAGCTGGTTACAATTTGCTCTGGAGTAGCACCAGTCCTGCTGTAAAATGAGACCTCTGGCTCAAAATCCAGAGGAGCTACGTTCTTAAAAAATGCACCAGTAATACAAGCTGAGTTTCAGAATTGACACACATACAAAAAAAATTAATAAAATTATGCATGAAAGAAACACTCATGAGCCATAGCTGTCTGTTAGGAGTTAACATTACATCAAGATTTACTTTGCATCTCTTGCAGAAAAGGAGTTCAGTATTCCATGCTATCCCATGCTCAACAGTAATAAGCTAAAATGGTATGTAAGCATTATAAACAAAAACGATCCCAAGAGCCAGATTCCTAAGTGGATCTGCAATTCAAAAGTGCCAAAGAGTGATTATGGATATCTCAGAGTTCGTTTTAGTCCATCATAAGCAGAAATAGTGCACATCTGCTTTGCTCCCCTCTCCTCTCCCCTAGTGTTTTTGTTCACCTTTGGTTAGGATTGCCATAAACAAACTATTAACCAGTAAAAGAGATACAAAATATCTTTAACAGTAGTTAGTCTTTTCCTTGCCCTTTACTTGTCTGTATATTTCCATCAAATGATTAGAGCAAAACAAGTCATTCCTCCATAACTTGTATCTAATAATTGTTGCCAATCCAAATGTGATCTGCTAAAAATCTTGTTGTGTTATCTTGATATGTCACAGCTAGAAAGGAGGAGTTGTCATTCTGCTAATGTAGAACAGCTGGCATAACAGACTCCAAGTTGTGTGTTCCAGGAATTAATTTATTACCAAGGTAAGTTGAGTCGCAGATTTTAAACTGTTAAATTTTCAGCTCTGGCTGTGCTGCTTGCCTGGGTAACAATAGAATTTCAAAGGAGAAAAAAGGGAAAGCATGCAACATATGTTTGAGGGGTGCTAGTCTTATTTTTTATTTTCCTTCCCTGTAAAGGAGTTTTCTGTGACTGAAGTTGATTGCTCTGACAGCTGCGCAGGGAGGAAACCAAAGACTCTCCTGTGTGGTAGTCAGCACATGTATGTTATATGATCTTTCTTTTCTTTTGTATCTTTTTTTTATTTTAGGAGGATTTTTCGTAATAAAGCAACAACTGAAGCCCCATTAAGGGGGAAAAATAAATCCATTGCTGCTATTTAGTATTTTCAAAAAGTACTTGTTTCTTCCTATCATGAGGTCCTTGTTAGGGGAAAAGGAGAGGCCGACACTGCTCTCTTCTCTGTGGTGATCAGTGACAGGACCTGAGGGAATGGCCTGAAGTTGTGCCAGGGGAGGTCTAGGCTGGATATCAGGAAAGGCTTTTCACCCAGAGGGTGGCTGGGCACTTGAACAGGCTCCCCATGGAAGTGGTCACAGCACCAAGCCTGTCTGAGTTCAAGAAGTGTTTGGACAGTGCTCTTGGGCACATGGTGTGACACTTGGGGATGGTCCTGTGCCCCTGGAGGAGTTGGACCTGATCATCCTTGTTGGGTCCCTTCCAACTCAGCATATTCTGTAATTCTGTGAGATATTGGCTGTCAATGTATTTTCAGAAAGCTGAACTCCATTTTTCTTCTTCCTTATTTACTGCAGTGTGTTTGGAAATGCTGTGGACACCATATTCCTAGATGTACATCACTTAAATCATGAGGGTTCTAGTAAAGAAAAAGGATAAAGGGTTGCTAGTTCTTCATGGTAACCCCCCAATCTTTAGATTTGAAAATTTATTTCTCTGTGTGTTTTTAATGCTGTTTAAGATTTCTGTCATTTAATAACATAGATGGTGGTTGAAGGGGCAGGTACCATTTGTTATATTTGCTAGATACTTGACTATCTTGGTACTGTATCTACAAATGCATCCTGATAGGTTCTCCAGGCATGTGCCATGAAGATTTCTAACATCATACTTCTCAAAATCAAATCAGTAGCTGCACATGACTTTTTAAAAGAAGTGTAGTATTACTGGCAATCTCATGGTTAAGGCTATGCTTGGATTTACATTAAAATACTTCACAGTTCTACTCTAAAGGTGTAATTACTCAGACCTCTAGATAACAGTGGGAATCTTTCCAATGATTTTTGGCAGGCTTTCTGTAGAAAATTTTCATTTCAGTATTTGATGGAACATTTTTATCTTTTCAAGAGAAAGCATATTGGTTTATTCTTTTTTCTGTGTTTTTTTTTTTTTTTTAAACCCACCAAACAACCCAAAACCAAAAAAGCAACAGGCCCAAATGTGTCTAGTCATAGCAGGTGAGAGTCATGATCCCCATCAGTTGCTAGTTTGTGTGTGCAGACTGTGACAAAACTTGGGCCCTGGGCTTACATTAAAGAAGTAAGATATTTGTCGCTGTTAACCTTGTTGATAACAACCTAAATTCAGTTTGTCAGACAAAGACTTATCAATCTGCCAAAGCTATTGCAGAGCCCTTGAAGTCCATGCTCTTTTGTGTTACCTCTTGGAGAGCATTAATTAACTGCATTTGAAGAAAAGAAGTCCTAACACCAAAAAAAAAAAAAAGAACAACAAACCAACCCAAAAAAAAAATTAAATCATTCAAAAGTTAGAAAAGGATGATCCTTAATGGATTTGTTTTTAAGGTAACAATGCAGATTGCTTTTAAAGACTGAAACTCTTCCAAACCATGTTTTGTCGGAATGAGGTCCTTAAACGAGACTGACTCTCAGACAAGAATTGAATTGGTTGAATTGCCTCTAATGTTGTTTGGAACAGGCACATACTGTTTCTTTTAGAGGAAACATTTTAATGTTTCTTAAAATTCTTCATTAATGTAGTTTGCTTTTTGATTTGTTTTACAGAAGGTCCAGAAAGCAGAACATGAGCTGGTACCTAAAAATAAGATGATAATCTGATTTTACTTAAACATTATTCCTCATATAATCACTTTGCTGCTGCAAATTTATCAGATTTCTTCAGAACTACTGTCTGTTATCTTTCTGGAGCTTCCCATCTTATAATTTAGAGTTCACTGTTTCCACATGCAGTACACTCACCTGCCTTGTTGGAAAAGAACAACCTGTAAGTTAAACTGAAGGGGTTGATGTATGGGTCTGGGTGTTATCAGTATTTTTCCAATGGAGTGAGCTGGGGGAGAAGATTGCTTACAGGGTGCCTGTGCTCTGTATTTTCTGGGGTGTCCCATCAGATGGTTGTGGATGCCCCACAACATATCTATCTGGTCCTATGTCTTGGTGTGTAAAGTCTTTTTAAGAAGCTAGAAAGTGTCAATGACAGCAGGGGGAGCAGCCTTTCCAGTCGTTCCTCCTCTTAAAACCTGCACCGGTTTTTTTTGTCAAAGGTAGTCTAACTGTTGGGTGGAGGATGAAGGAGGTGGATGAGAAATTTATGCTGATGAGGTTTTTTATTTGTTTTTAGGATTTTTGTGGAAAGATTGTTGTAAAAGTGCCTACTCAAAGTTCAGGGTAGAATAATGAGACTTGTGACCCTAGAGGCAGCTATAATAATTCCTTATATTCTCAATATCAAATCAAACTTTTTGTACAGTATTTTTATTTGGTTTGTACTCTGATACTTACTGGGCTTGTTTTATATCGTGTTTATTACCTTTTATTAAAAGTGTGAACTTTAGGCACTGTAGAAACTCAGTTTCTGAGTAGTATTACCTTGACATTACCTTGAAACAATTCATGCCACCAATATAGAATCAGCTGCTGCCTTATTTTTCAAATACACATGAATTGCATGCTAGTTTTGAAAACCCAACTGCAGTAAAGCACAGAGCTTTGGTGCACTAAATTATTCTCCTCATGAAAATAGACTGGCATATTAATGTTTCTGGCAATTTCAGATACATGCAAATGTCAGGTTAATTTTTCTACTTTCACTGAGTTTGGAATTGGGGTTTTTTGATAAGTTGTAAGTGTCCGGGTTTCCATTCATATGGAAATAAATGCAGAAGATGAGAATATCTGTTCTACAGTTTCATGAAGCTGACTCTTCAGATAGTGTGGCTCTAAAGGCCACTGAAAAGAAAATCAAGCAGTAAATTATCAGGGAAAAAGAACATATTCTATTTCTTAAACGAAAATCTAAAGAAACTGTCATTTAACATGCATTTCATGTCTTTATCTACAGCGTGGAATTTTCAAATAAGCTTTTATCTTTTTTTTTTAAGTTTATTTTATATTCTTGACAGAAATAAAGAAGCATTGATTATTTGGTTTGAGTAAACTTTAGGAGTGGGTTGTGAAAAGAGAATTTGTTATATTAAGAGGCAATGGATACTTGCCTTTCCTTGCAGTTTACTGTTTTTTAGAATCACAGATGCCTATAAATATACTAGTTTTAATCAGTTATGTTGATATTGTCTTACATTATTTATGTGGTATCCAGTTTCTCCATTGTACAGTATTTTGACTGATAATTTGACAAATAAAAGTTTTGGTCTCCATAGGTAATTGGAAAAGATAGGGAGGGAGAGGCTGTCTACTCATAGAATCAAGCAATGAGTGAATGAAAAATTAAAGTACTAGGGGTAAAAGTAGCACCTCTATGTGCAGCAGAGTACCTTGTGTGATGGAGGACACTGACAAACTGAGGAAACACAGCAATGCCTCTATGCTTCCACCATAGCCCAAACTCACCAAAATTACTGAAATTATGGGAACAATTGACTTAACTTGTTGATCTCCTTAACTAGCTGACTATTGCTCATCTTAATAGTGTTAGTCTCTTTTTGTTACTACATTCAGTTTTGTTTGCCTTTTTTTGTTCATTTTCTTTTTCCTCTTAACACCTACTCCTGTGGTCCTTTATCCTAAACTGAAGGTGCACGCTCTTTGGGACAGTGACTTTTTCGTTTTACAGTATGTCCATGCAGTGCTTGGTTAAACTAAGTTTTCAACTTAATTTTTAACTTTTAGGTTAGTTATCTTAAAGTTTAGAAAACATGATTTATTTATTTGTAAGCAGATAAGAGAATAAAGATGATCTGACTGCTAGTGCAGGGTGGACGTCCATCTATTTTAGTGCTGTCATTTTGCAGGTAGGCACCTGCTGGATGTTCATGTGCCTCCTGTGAATGAATCCCTGTCTTTAGCTTGGCCTTGACAGCAATTGCCCCAGGGAAGAACAAATAATTACTAACATTATTGTTATTTCATAGTAATTTATATTCAAGAAGATTTCGGAGTTAAGAGTCAGGGCCAGAAAGTCCCATGGTGGTGGATATTCCTTGTATACATACAAATTGTAGGTTGAATTGAAAAATTGTCAGTCTAAAGCAGCATAAGTAAGGCAAGCTGCCTATTTTGAGTAACTAGTCTACTTTAAGAGGTTTCCAAAATCAGACACCATTTTTAAACTTAAAATTATGCATACTCCCACTGTAAATGTTCTGAATAAAATACAATATTGCAAGGCTATAAATCGATCAATAAACTGGGTATGTTCTAGTATATTTTTAGTGTAGAACAATTTGACAGTTAGAATTATATTAGAAATGTAGGGTGCTACTGAATAACATAATTTGGTGGTTTTCATTAATGAATGAGTAGCTGTACTTTCATTTAGAGACATGATCAAAATAATATAATAGGTAGCTTTTTTGGGACCAGGTAAGGTGCTGTGTTCAAGACTTTCACTTACTACACTGATTTTTATTCATATGGCTATTACAAAACCTTGCCTAAATGTTTTTTAGCATTTCTACTTTATTTTATAAAATAAAACAAGTAGCTTAATCGAAGTGTCAGTTAATGTATTCCTCCTGTATTCTGTCCTTCCCTCCTCTTTCCTTTATGTTGCACAAATTTGATAGCATTTTATCTGAGGGTTCAACATGAATCCTTTCAATCACAGAGCAGATTTTTTCTGTTGTTGTTTTTTCCAAGGAAATATTAGAACGATACCTTTCATGTTTAAGTAGTGCTGTTAATTAATGTTAAGATGCCATAGAAATGTTTTTTATCTTCCTTTTACCCTGATTTAAGTGAGAGTAGGTGTCAATGACAATTAGACAGCAACAGACTTTTGGAAGAAGAAAGTGGTAATATGCGGAAAGTCCTAACTACCTTTTCTTGCTTTTGCATTACTCCTGCAGTGTTTGTGTTATGGTAGTATCTACCAGCCACGACCTTAAATCAGACCACATTATGCTTGTCACCACACAGAATTATATGGAGTAATTATTTCTGCATTTAGGTCCATGTGCAGGCCGGAATCTATGTGAGCAGGTTGGGAATTTATAATTATTGTCTGTGATTCTACAGTATCTTTGCATTTTTTTTTTTCCAAGGAATGGATTGTCTCAGTTATGATGCAAAGGGGTGGTTGTAGTTGTAGTCTTCTGAGAAATTAAAATGCAGAGGACTTTAGGCATTACTGACTTGGTGAAACCACAGGATGCTTGAGCTAGAAGAGAGAGGAGGAGGGGAGGAAATCTTTCAGATGTTGTCAATGGACAGCATATTTGAATGTACTGAAAGGAACCTTGTAATTCATCCAGCAGAGTACTGGATATGGTTTGATGGCTATACTATATTCTCCTGATATTTGTCACAATTAAAGTGATACCTGCCAGAATATCGAAAGGTTTGATGAAATTTTTCCTGCGTGAATATGCAGCTCTTGTGTATGAAGAGAGATGACCCCAAATTGGAAGCACATATAGAAGTTTCTTGAGAAAGTCAAGTGAAGCACAGATTTTTATAATTAATAGGAAAATGTTGTATGTTGTTATGTATTCTCATTTAGCCTAATAGTCTCTAGATAGCAAGAGAGAATCATCTTGAGATGGATTATATTATTGTCTTCTAGGTTTTTCTAATGAAGGATTCTTATTCCTCCTGTGATTCACTTACTGAGAGTGTAGTCTCAAAAGCCTTAATTCAATTTCCTTTCCTTAAAAGGAAGCATTTTTGTGGCTTGGGACCCACATAGCAAATTCTGTCAGTAAGTGATTCTTACATCATTCTTACTACATTTCCTTCCCAGTTTTATGAAGGCTGGGAGGCAAAGTCATGATGTCAAATAACAAATCATGTAAAGTTGAATTTGGAAGAGGTCAACATTGATGAGAATGAAAAAAAAGATCTCTTAAGTTAGCCCACAGTACAGTTGTGGTGGTCTACTGCTTGTAAGAGAATTTGTCCTGATAACAGAAGACAGAGGCACCATTATAACCCATGCTTACAACTGTCTGAATCTTTGTTACTGAACAAATTTTGTAATTATTTATGGTTGTACAATTACAAATGAAACCATTTTCATGTTTTGACTTAGGCATTATTATACAGTGTAAATAAAAATAAATGGACTCTGTAAAATTTTTGGTACTGCTTTGAGAAAACTTTGCCTTTAGCTAAATCTGTGCAGTTGCACTGGAAGATAAGAGCCTGTTGTCTGAGAACAGCTGAAGTCAAAATGTAAAGACCTTTAAGTCACACATCTGCTACTGAGAGTAAAATTTAATCAGCAGGAGTTATTTTCTGCAGTTGGTATTACACCAGCTGAAAACAAAAAATGCTTGATTATCAGTTTCAAGGTGAGGTGAAATCTTTTCTCCACTCAAAGTACATTTGATCTGTATATCATGGGAGAAGTCCAAAATGTTTTACATTTTGCTTTCACAAATATCAGTAAGCACTGTCATTGAATGCAGCAATGGAAACACGCAGTATTTAGAATTTCTAGCCCTTCCAGCATACATGATCAGCCACTTAACACCGCTGCTGTAAGTGAATACATTAATGTTGTTGATTACACAACCTGCCTCTGAACCATATAGAAGTTCAAAATGAGAGCATTTCTGAAGAGCCTTTTGGGTAGTTCTGTATTTTTCATGTTGTCTTATACCATTTCTCCCTAGTCAGGAAGAGAGACATGTATGTATAAAGACTGCTTATTAGAATTTTACTAAATGACTAATGAATTAAAATACATGTACTTTTTATAGCTTCCCTGACTCTTTTCCCAAGAAATGAGAGAATACAAAGGAAATAAGCTTTAAGCACACTTCTAGCCCCCTAGTACTTAGAACAGTATTTTCATGACCCTTGAGCAAAAGAAGTGGGGTACTGAATATACACACGCTCAGATATTTTAACAGGATTTGCTTCTGATGTTACTAAATTTTTGAAATAGCAGTAAGAGTGGGCTCTATACATTCAAAATAAAAGTTTACTAGGTACTATTCAGGTATAGGTGCTTTTTTCATCTTTCTTCACAAAATTCAGTCTTTTGATTTAGAAGAATTTTATGATTTCATGGGGTTTTTTTTCCCCTCTGGGGCGTGGTAGGTAAGTCTGAATTGTACTTTATTAAATGAATTTAACTATCAGTTTTCCTTTTATCATTATTTAACAGTATTTTTGAAACTAATCTGTATTTTCAATGAGCATTAATCTGGACTATTTCTTTCTAACAAAGAAATGATGTTAACAGTCTCCTTGTTATAGTCCTAGTCTCTTCGTGTATGGTTGGAGTTCAATAAAAAGAGTCTTTTCCTGGTTTTAGTTTTTGCTGATAGCCTTTCTGATCTAATATTTTAGACTCTACTATTAGCTTAAAAATGTGATAAACATGGAAATAGAGATTAAAATTTCCACCATATAAATATTAATTTAATCTTTCTGGAAAATTATTTTATAGCTTTTAAAATGCTTTGTAAATGCTGTAATTACTACAGGACTGGCTAAATAACTAATTAAAATTATAATAAGGATATCAATTGAACATTAGTAGTCTTGTGATAACCATTTATCATCTTATTCTATTATCAGTGTATATATAAATTTATGAATATATGCACTTAGATTTGTGTGTGTGTATGTAAATCTATGTAATATTTCTTTAATACTGCAGTAAGATACAGAAGTCAGTTGTAGTATTTCAGCATAACTGCTTTAATTGTTAGTGGTGAGTGCTTGTACAATACAAGTTTTTATTTAAATGTATGCTTTGGAAACATTTCTATCATCAAACCTGAGAAACAAATAAAAGCATGTAAAGAACAAGAATTGACAGGAAAAGACTTCTTTGGAAGGCACAGAAGGACCTGACTCAATTTTCTTATGCATTACTACTATTCTGATCTTGGTTTTTTTAAATAACCTTCAAGCAAGTAGCAGATACAGTGGGAAATTAATACACACAGGCCTAGTTACAATGTACTCATAAAATCCATAAATATGATAAGACTCCAGAATTATGCCATTCAGATAGTACGCTCCATTTTAATAGATGTGCAAATAGGATTAGAGATGTTCAGGATCATTACTGTTGAACATCTGTGAGCCACTGCAAATAGCAGGAATGTCCCTGGCTGTTAGGAGGTTGTCAGAACATTTAGTGCTGCCTCAGGTCAGGTGGAGAAAGGCCACGCTGGAATGAGCCACAGCATTATCCGTGCTGCTCCTCTGACGGGCCCTGTGTTGGAATCAAGAGAGGGGATCCCACACACTAAACCACCTGTAATTTATCTTACTGTGTACTAGAAGAAACTGGATCATTTCTTCCACCCAGCAGAAGTGTCTCTCTGAAATACAGCCGTGCTTTTCTGTGCATAGGCCTGACAGGCTAGGTGGAGGACACCCTGCAGTTGTTACCACTTTGATAGTGAACAAAAAGAATAGCATCGACTAAGATGTTTCATAGAAAGTTGTAACAATTTTGCAGTTATTTCAGCTGGTTAGCTGACATGTTTTGATTTTGGACTTGTAAGCTGTGGGTGCTTATGTCCAGGCACACCATTCAGACACAAATTCAGTGACTTGTCTCAGTGAACCATCTCTTCACAAGATCTTTACTATAAGAAATCTATCTTACAACCTGTCCTGAAGGCAGCAAATCAAATCTGAGACATTGGATGCAGTAAATTGATAGAATATATAGCTGTTGTTTTGCATAATGAAAGTTCTGCAGAGGCTTAAGTTTTTTTTTAACTGAGAGATGTTCAGTTTTGGCAGTATAGGTGGAGGAGAGAATTTGAAAGGGGCTGAGGAGCTTTTGAAAAAAAGAAACTTCATAGCTAATCTTTGTCTTTAAACTCCAGATATGAATCCTTGCTTTTCAAATAATTGTCAGCACTGTAGGGAATGGAATGTGTCAATGTAACATGCTTCCTGGACCATGGGGCTTTTCTCTCGAATGAAAGGTTGCAATCAAGGAGCAAGAGGTAAAAGTCAGAACTCTCTTTAACTGAGCACTCAGTGTCCAAGGAAGATCTAATCAAAACAATGCAGAAGTGCTGTGCTATCTGGAAGAGCTGATATAGTGCTATTGGGTACTGAATCTTTTCTTGGGCTGGCAAAAAATATTTCTCTGGTGTTAATTGCTCTATTTAATAATGTTTTACTTCTTTTCCCACCAAAATAATTTTTATCAGTGCATGAATCTTCATATAAATTTATTCTAAATGGGAGTCAGACACTTGTCTTGGACTGGGTGTTTGACCAGAGAGTGTTTTTCTGAATAAGAGGTCACATTGGACAGTAAAGCTAAATCCTAGGTTTGCTGTTAAATTATTAAACTAACTAATTTTTCATTATCAAGTGCCAAATATTCATGCAAGCCTATAAAGTGTTTTAAAATGTGTCCCTCATCTGGAAAATGTATGATTTCATATACATTACTTTCAGCACAATCAACTTAAAGGAACGGGATTTCTACGCCAGGATTCTGAGATTTGAGTTACTTTTGACCTCTCTATTGTTCCTAAAAGGTTGTCTTTGATTGTATTTTTCTTTGAATGGATTTGTTTCATATTTGTTCTTCTTTAGGTAGAAGTTCTCACATTTTTTACTTCTTTTTCCTTTATTTCTATATTTATGCCATTGTATTTTAATGTTTATATCATCATTTGGGCCAGAGCAAATAACATTTGGCCAAACCCTTTGTTATTGGTGTTGCTGTAGCAAGGCATTACAGTTTGCTGTCAGTGCTGTGCACCTGTACAAAGCCAAAAACTTTTCACATTCAAATTTTGAGATCTTCAGCTGTTAAGGACAATGTCACCTATCAATAGTGGCAGCTCATTGATGTCTAGAGCCATGAATGCTGTTGTGATCAGCAGGACTGCTTCCCTGTGTTGTTTCCTTGCAGCCAGCTTCCTGAAGGCATAGCTAATTTTTTTGTGGTTTTTTGTTTATGCTTTAATCTGGCAAGATACAGCTTTGGATTAACATGGCACGGTACCTGTGTCACTGTATCCTGCAGGTATGACTAGGCTTCTAAATGCCATCTGGCAGTGCTAGGGGGCCAAATTATACTAGAGCATCGAGACAATGAAATGGAAAAGGTTTCATAGTAACCTTGCTTCACCTGTTTTTGTGTTCCTTGTATGCAGACATCAAATAGATTGTAATGCTTATTCATGTTGGACAAATAAGAGCATGGTGAGCTGCTTAGCCAGCAAATGTAACCTTTAGCTGTTCTCAATTCTGCAATGAAATTCATAATCTAATGTTGCAGTTACATGGATTTATGCATTTAATTCCTAATTATTTTTTTTAAAGTACTGCCTGCCTGAAGACCTAAAGCTTCATCTCTCTACTGAAGCTAGTATGTTAAGATTCATCTAAAACCTGAGCTATGGCATGTGCTTTTTGAAGTCTTTGAACTGAATATAGCTTTAGTTTGAGTTCTGTCTACTTCAGAGGGAAAGGAAACACTTTCCTATTCTGCTCACAGACAGCCTGTGCTGGAGGGCTGCTGCCTCTCTTCTCACAATGACTGCAGCAGCTAATCATGTGTAATCCCTGTGTTACTGCTCACAAAAGAAATCAGTGTCATTGGAAATGCATAAATCGGTAGGTATACACATTTTACATGGGTAGATGCTTACATTTCATTTTATAAACAACATCCTTTCGGACCTGCCATTATTCTGCTTTTTTATGTGGCAGGTGTCAGGATTTTGTTTGTACCACTTTGCTATTGTAGATTCCTAAAACATCTCTATAATGAGAGGCAAATCAAGGGGGAGGGGTAAAGGGGGAGTTTTCATTTTCATTCTGTGGATGGAATGATGAACTGTTAAAAACTAGATAAAAAACACATATAAGCTTATATATTCAACAATCAAGATGTTATATGTCTAGGTCTTAGACGTGGTTTTTTTCCCCCCTGTGCAAATACTGTTCCTGGATATATCTCTTTGCCAGCCTGCCAAAAATCTCGAAACCTTGGACAAATAGCCATTGCAAATAGATCAAGTGATTTTCTATTGCAGTGAGTCCAGTGCAGCAGGGTTTGTCAGAGTATATGACTTATGCAATGCATGTTTCCACCTTCATAGTCAGAATTTTCCAGACAGAATTTTGAGTCCTACTGAGTGTGATGGATTGTACTTTAACTTATAATATCAAGATCTGGATGGTTTCATGCTCCTAAGCATATGTGGGTGCAAATTTTCAGCATTTTCAGATGGTGATTTAGATGAGGTTGCCTGTTTCCATTATTGAGTTGAGTTGTTCGCAAATTGAGTTGAGCACAGGTTTGTTGTTTTTTTGTTGTTTTTATTGATGGCTTGATAATGGTATCAAAGTACTAACTACAAGTTGGCACTTAGGCATGCACCCTCGCTTCCTGTAGAAAACTACAGGACAGGTTTTCTCACAAAGATGAAGGGAACCTAAGTGTTCTGGAATTTTTTTTGTGATTTTTTGTTAAAGTTTTTTTTAATGATTAATTCTGGTTTTTGGTTTTGACAAGGGGTACCAGAATGATGTTTAAATCTTTATATTCTTTTATTTTGAAGGAGTTAAAGCATGATGACTTTTACGTTCTACAAGCACACTTATGCCAATTCAGGGTTTAATTTTTCACCTGTTCTGATGACAATACTAGGTCAAGCATGTTTCTACCCTATAATTTTATCTGTGAAACAATTCTTGGAAGGATTTGGGTTACTCCTGAGAGTCTGTCTGAGTCCAAAGTTCCTTTTGCCAAAAGCAGACTTCACTAAATATGGATTTTTTTGTTATCTACATGAAATTAAGGGAGAGGTGAAAATTATTTCAGCATTAGTGTAAATCATGTAGGAGAATTTTTGACATGTGAACTGAGTATTTGTAAATGACTGTAGAGATATGTTTAATCTCCTGAAAGATGTTTACTAACCACTTTCAATAAGCTAAAAAGTTTATTAATCTTGATGAATATTCGCCATATATTTTTCTAAAATAGATGTTTTAAATATGTCTTTATTGTACCTTATCTGTTAGGGTGACCTTTTCTTCCAGATCAGCCTTTACAATTTTTATCCTTGTCTTTGTCACAGACAGATTGGATCATGATATTCTAGCCTGAGTTTAGTAACATCTAAAGGCCATTCAGAAATTCTGTTAAAAATAAGTAATCTTTCTTACTTAAAATGTCTCATATAGACCTATACTCTATAGTGTAGCTGATAATTCATTTATAGCCTTTAGAATCTCTTAGTAAAAGAGAGGGAGATCAGGTCTTTTGAGATTGATTGTAACAGCAACTAAAAACACTGAAAAAAACTAAAATGAGAAGTACACTTGGTATGTATTTATCTACAATTCAGTCTGCTATTCTGGGTAATAAATGAGGTGGGATAGGGAAGATAAAGCAAACCCACAGATTTAAAACATATGTAAAATAACTGCAAGAGCATTCTGTACATAATTTTTATTTAAACATGAAATGAAGATATGATGTGAGGTTAAAAATGAAAAGGAAAAAGTTCAGGGTCTTTTCTACATGTATTATGGTTAGTCTGAAATCTGGATAGTTTTTCCATGAGTAATTGAAAATTGACTATACTTCACATCTGTTTTGGCTTAACTAAAATATGTCAACTACTACTTCCACTCAGAGCACAAGTTCTTTGTATCTTGTTCAGAGGTGTCCCTTACCTGTGCCATATCTGTTACATTTTTCAGATTCTAGTCAAGGCCCAGAGCATAACTAAAATGATTGTTTAAACTGCTATCTTTGATCCCCCCCCCTTTTTTTTTTTAACTCTATAGTTCTAATATCTATTATGAAGTAGTAAAGGAATTCTGTCTTTCCTACTAAGGCCATCTTTACAGTACAAAGAGACTGTGAGAATAGTGGTAAGGAAATCTGACCATCCTGAGCTTGTGTAATCAGGCAGGCCATGCAAATTGGTTTTGTTAATTTACTCCTGTCTTTTAAAATCACTCATTGTCACTTGTTCTTTAGATACTACAAATAATGGAAGACTGAAAGGCAAATTATCTTATAGATTTAGACTAGGATGTTTTTTGTTATATTCTTGACATGATCTGATTAGGTTTGTGCTTTCAGATGCTTCAATCATAGTCAGAATAAATTGTGTTATTGTTTGCTGTTCAGCCAAGATGTACTTCCTCTGTAATACAAAATTCAAGCTGCTCTTTAGATATTTTTCAGAATATACAGAGTAATCATTTGATTTTAAAAAAAAATGGCTTCGGGAAATATTTTAGGGTGAATTTCAGTTCTATTTTAGAAAGAGACTTATGCTTTATCTGAAGCTTCAGAATCTGCAGAAAAGGAGCAATTCCTGAATTCAGTTCTGCTCCCTGTGCTACAGGGAGAGGTGTGGTGCCACATTTTGCAGTGTGAGTGCTGTCCTCAGAAAGTACTGTGGAGGAGGTGAAGGAAACCTTGACTGCTTGAGGGATGACATCATGGGTTTCCAACTGCTGAATCCAATTAAAATTGTCATGTCCCTACTTAACTATTACTTGGTGAAGTGGTTGTCTTTTTATGTGTATTAATCAACTTCAGTATTTAACTGTATTCATGACTTTTCTGAACTTTGATATACTTATCTGGTATTCTGTGAAGTTGCAGAAGCTTCTTTGCTTACTGAACACCATTTCCTATAAACAGTCCAATCTTTGCTTGCTAGGGGATATAGACATGCAAATGTGCATATCTGTGATTTCAAGCTAACTCTGCAGGGAAATGTGAGGGAGCTGTTTAAATTAGTCATCTCTTAGCAACTGTTGTATCAGACAGATAAAATGTTTCTGAAAAGATCTGGAGGAAGGAGGCGGGGGCAGGTTCTGACACTAATTGCCTTTACTGTCTTTAAGTAAGGTGCAAAATCAGCATCTGTATTCCAAAATCCACTTCAAAGAATAGAGGACTGCTACTGTTTTAAGGATAGGAAAAAACCCAGAATCTTAGTTTAGAAGCAAAAATTCAGAGAAGGTAGGTGGTGACTTGTTTTGCTCCTCATTCCTCGTGCTCTCAGACTGAACACAGTCAGACCCACCATGCCCAGAGCATGTACCTTCCTCTCCAAGTCTTCACCATCCTGGGCAGGGCTCATGAGCACTTAAGCCTGACGAGAGGAGGCATCTTTCCAAAGAATGGCACCTGAACAGTGTGGCTGTATCACAGACTGAAATCTGCAGTGGGGCAAGACAGAGGAGAGCTAAAGACCTTGTTCTTCACCACCTTTACAATATGACAAGATTCTGTGGATGAATGAAGTGTGCAGTCCTGTGCTCACAGGAGTGCATTTCTTCCCCTCTCATTTTTGGTGCAAAAACATTTGCCTCTCCTCCTGTATGGTCCCAGTTCAGCCCCATCCCCTCCCTGGTACAACACTGCCGTCCCTCATCACCAGTGGTCTCTGAAGTAGTTTGTCTGTGCTTCCCCTATAATCCAGACTTTTGTTCAAAAGTACACAGTGAAGAAAAGATGGAGATAGAGGCAGGTTTTGGCATGTCTGTGTGTAAAAAATTAGGATCTCTCAGACATAAATAGCTGTGCCACAGTTCAATTTTTACCGAATCCAGAAATCATCAATCATCTACCAGGTGTGAAAATTGCTTTAAAAGTAAAGCTCTTCAGGGATCAGAACAATAATATAAAGGCCTCTCAAAACTTTAGTTCTTCATTTTTACCCTTGATGCCAGATTATGGCTTTGATTTCAGTCTGACTTCACTGGAATTATAAATGTGCCTCAGTTATGTTACATGTACGGCTTAGGTGAAGCCTTATAGGAAGACTGCTCTGCTTTTTGTAGCAGTGATTTTTGCAGTATGTTTTGATCCTGTCCCAAATAAACAATACTATAGAAATCAATTAATTTTCTTCACTGGCTACCAGAAAACCACAACATTGACATTGGATCTTTGCACTTACAGACATAAAGTCTTCTTTAATATATGCTTGAAATCCATAGAAATTATTGTTCAACATATTGGTTGATCCATATGAACTTTGGCAAAGGCTGTTTAGATGCTATTTTCTAATTTCAGAATTAAATATAGACAACTTATTACCTCTGAATTTAGCAAGTGTTATTTTAATAATTGACTAGTTTTAGCTTGGAAACATGGTATGATTCTATGAAAAAACATATTTCGAGTTGGGAAATCTCTAAATTTATCAGCTATTTTTCTATGTTACTGGAGGCGCTCTCTTCCCTACATGCAGATCTCCTTTCTGAAAGATACACTCTCAAGTTCAGAGGTGTAGAAGTATTAATCTTCAGAATCTGAAAACAGTTTTTCACTTTTACTTAAAAATAACCCTTTTTTTTTTCATATAGCAAATTTGTCCATATAACTGGTAGTTATTTCCAAACAAGGCATTTGTAAAGGTTATGTTGGAGGCCTTTCTGGTAGAAAGAAGCAGAAGTCCTTTTGTATCAGTGGGTGTGTATCCAGCCATATACCCTATATACGCAGAAAAAAGTTGTCTTTTCCCAACCCCCTCCCCAGGGGGCTTTCTTCCATTCAGCAGTAAATTTTGATGGGCAGATATAAAGCTGAAGCTGACTGCTCCAGTGTTTGTGAAGTTCACACCATTTGGGAACTTCGACACTAAAAAAGTGCAAATAACAATACAAATATGTTTTGATTCATCCAACTGTATGCAGTACTGACACTAGCACGCCAAATTTGATTTATTTCTAGCTAAAATTGCTCTGACTGCTGAGAATGGAACTATTTATTTATTTATTTTCTTTGGAGATCCCTGCCTACTGAGATTAGATGCTCAGGGAAATGCATTTTAATTCTCTTAATACTGTAGGAAACAGATTTTTAGAAAGCCAAGGTTATCCACAGTCCTGGAACTTGCAAGAAGGAATTATAGCTTGGAAACTGGATCACAGCACCAGCTGAAATCGCACAAGAGAAAATGCCATTTTGCAAGGGACAGCTGTAAGAAATCCAGGATGCAAAGTCAACAGCTGTCTTCAGTTGTTCCAGTACAGCGATTTGATCACTGATTCTCAGTGAGAATTGTGATTTTTACTGGCCTCTTAATTTGGAAGAAAATTGCTATTTATTTGTAGGAGTGCTATACCTGAATGATTTTGTGTCTTAAGAAAAATTATAGAGTGAGTGTAGATTTTTGGCAAGGCTTTTAATGCTCTCTCACACAACATCCCTGTGTGAAATTGTTTGGAGCCTGGGTTGCGGTCTGATGAACAACAATGTGGTTTGGATGATTGGGCCCAGAGAGTGATTTTAATGGGTCATACTTTGCTTGGAGGCTGGTAACAAGAGAAGTACTACAGGGTTCTGTTCTGGTTGTGTTCAATATCTTAATCTATGACTTGGATGGAACAAAGTGCTGCCCTTGGGAGTCTTGCTCCTGGACAAGAACAATTCCTCACAAAGTTGCAGGCTGAGGTCTGCCAGTCTGTGGAGCGGCTCCATGGAAAAAGTGCTGGGGCTGTGGTGGGTAGAAAGACAAGCATGGGACAGCAGTATCTGCCTGGCAGCAAAGGCAGCAACAACTTCCTCAACTGCGGGAACAAGGGCGGTCAAGTGAAGCCATGATCCCCTTTACCCAGCATTTCTTATAACCCATCTAAACTACTCCGTACAGTTTGGGGCCCTTCTGAACAAGAAGGGTATCAATATGTGGTAGGGAGTTCAGCAGAGTGCTGCCTGTGATACGAAGTCAAGGAGCTGGGCCTCTGTCACGAATGGATTTTGATATAAGTTCATCTCCTGTCTTTGCCCAGGCCTATGGCAGCAGGCAGGAGGTGTATTGAAGTGACCAGCACCTCAAAAATCCAATCTATCCACAAGTTCTTTAATGATAGCTGATTTAGTCTATTATGAAATCAATTATTTATTAATAGATGGGAAAACTAACAGACAAGGCTTAAAACAAATTATGACTACACAGGGATAAACAAAAGAAATACNGCCTCCTTGGCTGAAGTCTGGAGAAGGGATAGCTTGACAGCAGTCTGTCAGCTCCTGCCAAGAGGTGATCAACGACGTGGTACCAGGCTCTTTGTCTCTTGTTCTCCCACCATGTTCAACAGGAGTAAATTGAAAAAAGAGGAGCTGTACTGAAAGGACAAGATTTTACACCATGAGGACAGTACATTCTGTACTGTACTGGAAGAGATGGCAACTGCATGGGCTGTGCAGACAGTCCTTAGAGATTTTCCATCTGGGAATAGCCCTGAGCAAGCTGACCTGAGCAGACTTTACTTGGAAGAGATTGGAGCAGAGCTCTCTTGAGGTCTCTTCCAGCCAGTAATATTCCGTGATTATCCAGAGGGGGCACTTTATGGAACAAGTGGAACAGCTGCGTCTTGGTCTCACAACTGAAGGGAAAAAACCCCAAACAAACTCCACAAAAAAACCGTCAAAACTCCTCCATCAAAAAAACTCACAGCACACCTCCTCCTCAAATATTTCCTGTGTAAAGACAGGGGCATCAATAGATGTATATATCCTCAGAACAGAATGAAGTCCTCATTCCCCCTCAAGGGTCCTTTTCCATCCTGTTGCCAGACATGCAAAATGAGAAACAGACACGGAAGAGTTCTGTATGTAACGTCTGAAGATGAGGCTCTGAACAGAGGCTTCTCCTTCACCCCACTAACTATTCCCAGGGTTTCCTCTGTACAGAAGGCGTTTTCCCTCTTTGGTTTGGACTCTTGTTTTACTTTACTCTTTTAAATAACTTTGATCACTACCATTTGATCTGACAAGAGCTTGCTTCAGGGCCTTTTCCAGAATCATGACAATGTAATAGTGTCATCCCGAAGGAAGAAGGAAACTAATATGTGTGTGTATGTATATATAGGGGTATATTTCCTGATTGGAGCTCTGCAAGTGGGGGGACAAAGAACAGGATGTAGTGATTGCAGAGAAGATGAGCACAGAGAACTAAGGAAGTCAGTCACAGGCACTAAGGACGCGTGTTCAGTCTCATCGCAAAAGAATGTTAAATGAAGATGACCATAAGAGAAGACAAGTGATGCCATAGAAAACAAGATCCAGCTCTTTGTGAAGCATCTTGGGAATGCTGATCTCATATCATGCACTGACCATGCAGTCATGGCTTAAAGAACCAGTGTTCCCATGCAGCCCTCTCTGACCTCCCTCCTACTCCTTGTCCAGCTTAAAGCATTGCCTCTCCTGGCAAGATCAGGGTCCCATCACAGGCACTTGTCGACTGGTAATGCAAACCCAGGAGCACCATTTATTAATGATGAGGAAAAGTAATTTGTCTGTGAGAAGCTAACTGTACATAGTGGAGTTGGGGTAATAAAGGACATGGGGAAATTCTGTTGCAGAGGCAGAGTGCCAGTTAAAGAGAAAGCGATGTATGGGAGCAGTCAGTTTTAAGAGTTACATCTTTGTCCTGGTGATGACAGGTAAGAGACATAAACACCAGTAACGTGAAAGGGGTGTGATCAGACTAAATTACAACCAAAAGAAAAAGAACCCAAACATTTCTTATCTGGATAGAACTAAATTCCTTACCACAGTGCTTTGTTATTCAGCTGTTAGATCAACACAAGTACTTCCTCAGTGTTTTGTAATGGAATCTGCACCTGGAATTTTCCTCATTTTATCGTAAGTAATTTTTATAATGTCTTGGCATACAACAATAGAGTACCTTGTGGCCTTCTCTGGCTATCAGAACTGAGAGTACAAATTTCTCATGATGTTTCTTTCAGTTGCCTCTTATTGCCACATATATTTTTCTGCATATGTACATTTTCCACTGATCCTCAGTATACAGAAGACAGAGTGTATAAATCATGTTTTTCACATTCCTGGATAGAGCTGCTGTTGCTGAACACATTAAAAAAAAAAAGACTACTGTTTTGCAAAATCTTAATAGAAATTAACCACTGAAATTATTTTTTTTACTTGCATTGAAGCAATTCTGACTTTCCCCTGGAAAGCTTTTGGTGTGAAAGCCAAAATGGTTGTGTTTCTTAAAGTACAATATTAAAATAATCTAAGAAGAAATACAGTGTTATCTGCCAGATATTTCTGTAGTATCTGCCTCAATTCCAGCTTTCCAGTCTCACAGAGAACAACCCTTGAACCTGTGTTATTTTTCCCCCTGTGTTATTCCAGAGACACATGTGGTGATAGTATTCATCTATTGTAACTGCTCTGTGACAGCACTATTTTGACCCAGATGATATTATCCAACTGGGAATTTTTCCCAGGTTAGCTCCAATGTTATGTCATCAATTTGATAAAGTAGATCCTGCCATAGACAAAAATCACTTCCCAAGATAAATTCAAGGCATTTTTTTTTCTTGTTAAGTATGAGTCCTCTTTCTAGTAGTGTCAGTATCAAAGTGAAAAGTTCTGGTCTCTGGTTTTTAACCACTCACCTAAATTCATCAAAACCTTATCTATTTCCCCCAGCTGACTCACATGTGCTGGTTGTGGCAGACACCTGTTCTGCTCCTTGTTACTGTCATTTTGGGTATTTAGACTCTAATTTTTTTCTTCCAGATGAGAAATGCACAGCTATTCAAGTCTTACTGTAACAATTCTCTAGACCATGGCCTGGTCTAGCAAACAGATGCATTTTATCTCAGCTTACCTCTCTGAGTAGTAAAGCCCACAGATATGACCCAATTCTGTAACAAAATCGTTATTAAGAGTTCATGTCCAAGTAATTAGTTTGTTGGTTAATCAAATTAATGTTGTATTCTTCAGCAGGATAGATTGAAATGGATTACTATTGACAAGTATTTTCCAAACAGTGAAAAAAATCTTTCAACTGAAAGATATTTTATGTTCATCACGTCATTCCTATTTGCCATTGACTGACTGATTGCTGTTCCCAAGGCTCAGGGTGACCAATGTGTCCTTTATAATTTATGTCTGGAGTTTGTAGCTTGAGGAAAGAATTTTCAGGGATTCACATACAAATATACCATTCTTTCTGTATGTAAACGTCAAAAATCTCTGATTTATTAGAAACAAAACAAGAAACACCAGCAACCAAAAACAAACAAAAGGCTCTTTTTTTTAATGGTTTTCACATTTTTTAAAATATTATGAATATTTTTGTGTTTCTCTGGATTGCTGTTGTATTTGCCTTACAAATACCTCATTATCCACAAACCCTTAATCAGAACATGAAAGGATCATTTTATCTCCTGTACTACTTTTTGTGCTCTATTTCCCAAGGCTTCTATTGATTTTTTTTTTAATGCAAATAACTTAAAAGGATTTAATTTCAGTTGTTGCAAAGCAATTACCTTTAGTTAGAAGGGGTTTAGTTGTGATTTTATTTGAATGCAGTATTGGAATTTCTTCTAGTTGTTCATGATATTTCTGTGTTTTAAATGAATCAATTATGTGTGTGTAAAAATATTAAAGTATTTCTATAAGATTTTTAAAAAAGATGTTATTAGAGTTATACTAGGGCTGTGTAAGGATTCCCAAGCTGTCAACTGCTTTCTAAAGAAATTTTAAACAGATGTTTCATAGGTATTGGTGTTTTCATTATAGCCTTCCACAAATGATCTTGTGAACAAATTTATTGATAATGATAATAGTTAGCATTACGTAGTCTGAGGCTAAAGACTATGAACATATTTTTAATGATACGGGAATATGGGGTTATTAAATTCTTTTTTTTTAAATGTATCAATTTCCTTAGACTTCTGAGACAACTGGTCATATCCTGCTGCCATATGGAGAAGCATATAGTGCCTGAATTGCAGGGTGATGTTTTATACCTACTGATGTAACTGCTTCTGATGGTATGAGTACATTTTAAAGTTGTATGGAAAGCTTTCATTGCTCCTGCATAAGGATCAGATTTCTTAACCAATTTATGTTCCAGTAACTTCGGGATATTTTCATATAAGCACTCCCGTTTGCCTTTTAGTTAGATCTAATTCTCTCAAATTACCTATTGTTCTCCAGAATCCTCATTTCTACAGGGTAAGAAAGCATGGACTTCATTTAAGACACTAAAAAGTATTAAAGATGTTTACTTATGTTTGCATAGTCTGTATGTTTTAGGTATTTCAGATTTTTATGGGTGATTTACCTGTGAAATAAGATATCCCTCATAGTAGACTGTATCAATGCAATAGGTTCTGCTATTTTGAGAATATACTTAGAGAGTTTGTTTCTTCTTCTGTACCTAAGTTATATGTTGACACCCCTGTCTAGTGCTGAAGGGAGCTAAAAGCTCTTATATCAGACATTGTCTCAAGTGTGCATCCATCTTTTGATAATCACTCACTCAGTATCAATATCTCTGCCCCACGCTTGGCTTTCATGTATGAGGCACCAGGGATAGGCAAACCCAAGTACGGAACTACAGATATTTGGGGCTGTATTCAGAGCCAATGAAACATGGCAGTCTCTGGTAGATGACTGAAGTGGGAGAAGAGCACCTAAAGTGGGAATAATGTGGATAGAAGCACACCAGCCCAGTCTTCTTCCACCTCACAACTCACCCAACATCCCCAATACTAAGGTTTTTCGGTGTAGAAGAGAGAAGAGCTTTGCACCAACTCTCTTTATTGCATACTTTATTCATAAGACAATTCTGGATTTAAAGGAAAGTAACAGAGAAGTATCAAAGTAACAGTACAGGTCCTTCCTCTGTCAGAATTACTGTTTTTTAATGAACACAAGTAACTAAGGCTTTATTCTAAGGTTTACTGTGGAAACTGCACACATTGGTACAGTGCTCTGTAGTAGCATTGGGATAGAGTGGCCCATTCTGGATTTGCAATTCTGTGACCTCCGAAGTTGCCCATGTCAGCTGTGGGGCACTCTAGATTTTGCCCAAAGTGTCTTGTAGTCCAGGACTGCCTAAATTCTCTCTAGTTTTTTCCTTTCCGGTCTACTATAACACCTCTGAGTGCCTCACCTTTTCATATTTCAGAAGCAGCAGTAAGGTAGAGGCAATTGCAAAAATGCCTTGGAAAGGCTTCCTAGACTGGGCTGCAGATCTGCTGTGCTGAATCAGACATGGACAGTGCAGAAATGCAGCATTTCCCGAATTATTAATCTGGGAATTCTGTGTAAGGGACGGGGAAGATTTTTAGTGCAAAGGTTCCCTTTCAGGCAGATGCGGTAGTGCTGCTCCCCCATGTCTGCTCCAGCAGCAAGGCAGTGCTGAGTCAGAGCTTCAGGACAGATCCTCTCTATCCTAGCTGAAGGCAGGACATCTAAGGTGCACCTTCTTTCTGCCTCTCCTGTTAGAGCAGTTGGTTTCAGAGGAAGGCGTTGATCTTGCACTACATTTGGAGTCCAGGCCCCAGGGATCCCAGTCTATGTACTCTGTTCTGTTTCTCTGCAGCCCCGCCCCCCCGCCTTCCCCCGTTATTGTCTTCTGCTCAACCTTTTGCTCCTAAACATCCTTGAAACAGGGCTAAACAGTCCTCTGTTTTGTATACATTCAGGGACAATTTTCTCAGAGCAAGGAATTGTTTAATCCCAGTGCGGAGGGGACTTTTTTTACCTGACAAAAGCTCTCCAAATGTTAGTTTTATCTGAGCACTTGCATCCTTATGAATCAACTGTCCCTCTTAAAAGCCTCTTATTCTTCAAGGCCATGACTTTTATTTTTGTAGGAGCTTTGTTTTGTAACACGTGCTGTTTCCATTCTTCTTTGTTTAGATGTTCTGACAATATTAGTGGGCTTACTGTTTCAAAGGCAGCGTTTTAAGACAAGCAACATCTTACTCTTCTTGAAGGGCGAGGTACTGTGCTATTTGTAGCTAATGTTTACTTTTCTGCTTAAATGCAGTTAGTCTCATTTTGAAATGACCCCATGTTTTCATACAACAGTCTCCTTGACAAGAACCAAATGCATAGCATGTGTGGGTTTTATGTACTCTTACAGAAGAGGACCACGTCCCTCAAACAAATAATCTCTCCTGAATACAAGGAAAGGCTGAAAATGTAACTCTCTTCAACTTGTTACTTCATTTCTCTTTTTCTGTGTATGGTGTACAGCTGAGAAACTAAGAGCTTAAATAGCTGTGCATCTGACCCCTTGATCTCACGAGGCTTTTTCCCCCCTCCCCATACTTATCTTTGATTATGAAAGTGAAATGCAGGTGTGGTAGGACAGTCTCAAAATTTTTAGGGAGGCTCGGGGATGCAGAGCATCAGTGCAGGTATTTGCTTCTGCATTTGGAAAGCTATCATTTTGCTTTTGTTTTTGTTCATCATATTGCTTGTACTCTATGAAATAGTATTTAGTAGAATTTTTTTAAGTCGTGTGCATGTGTCAGCTTCAACTCTCGTTGCATCTTGATTTGCATGTTATGATAATGATATCAAGGAGACAGAATATCAAGTTCTTTCCTTCTCTTCTTGTAGTTTCATTGACGCTCACACAGCAGTAGAAATTTCTTTTTGCACCTTTTGCCCCTCAGTCTCTCTACTGATAGTAGTTAACTTTTCCTTAGTATTTAAAGAGATTTAATTTTCATAATATGCACTTGCTGGCACATAGGTATGCTGTGGACATATGCTTGATTTATGCACGTTTCTCTATTTGTAGCTATGATAAGTACTCTTATTTAAACTCATTGAGTTTTTGTTTGTTATGTAAGTGAAAGTGCATGTGGGTGTTTAAAGATGTCAGCTGTGTCTATTGCACACATCTAATGTTGTGGCAACATAACATCTATTTGGCATGGAACTGTACATGATGTTTACGTACAACATGAGAATAATTGCTTTTAATGTTGCTCACTTAGTGATTTCATTGGCTTTTTTCAAGATTTAAGACATAATATCATATGAACATGGGATTTTCAGAAGTGTTTGCATTGGTGTAAGCTTTGTTCCTGTCAAAATCCTAGTGAGGGATTTAAAAATTGTCCATGTTGCTCAATATTGCCTCATGGTTTAAACTTCAGAAAAAATAAAAAGACACAGAGGGGTAAATTCAACAAAATCTGCATTAGAAAATAATAGATGCTTGCTCCCTGTGCTAATACTATCCAGATTCTGCCAAGGGAGAGACAGTTTGGTAAAAGGTAGGGTATGTTTCTTCTAACTTTTAAGCCCATTTGAGTACAACAAAAACTTGCTGGCACAAATATGTTTCCCTCTACACTACCCTAAAGATGAAAACCCAGTTGTCCCTGAATGGTGGTAGTTCCTCTAAAACCCTCTGTGCTTTTGGCTTTTAAATAGACACTTACATCATCTTTAGAGGTGAGTGCTTCTGCTAGCCTAGAAGAAATTGTGGGGGAGGATCCGGACACTTGTCAGTGTGTCCTAGTTTTAGAACTGCTGAAAAAGTGAAGACTTAATGTTCTTTGGTTTTGATTACAAATGCCTTGTTTTCAGACAGATGGCTTAAGTAAACCCTGATTCAAGCCCAGTTGAGGTGAAATGCAAAAAAAAAAAGAGTTTTTTTTTGGACAACAGAACTGCTAGTCAGTTTAAAATATTTTATCCAGATATGAAGAAATTAAAGAAAATATCATTTATTAATCTGTATTCACCTGTATAGTCTGAGATCATCTAAAGGTGGCTCTTTAGATGAGACATGGGCATGCATTGTTTTTGTTTTAAATGAGCATGAGAAGACAATGTGGAGTCCATTTGATTTATGCTAGTTATGGAAGGACAGATCATATCTGGTTTGATGTAAACCCTGCTAGTACAAAGCTGTAAGTTCACACTGAATTTTTACAAGTATCAGTGGCTATATGAAAAAGGGAATTTTGAGATTACACAGACACCAATCTGTTTTCAGAGACCCTCTTTTTCTCCCTTCCTACTGTAAATGAAGTCCTGACCATTGTGCATGATTCTTTTTTCTTTCACGGTACAATTCCTGTTCAAAGAAATAAAATGAACCAAAATTTATCTGTGACACTGACAGTAAATTTGGTCAGAATATTCTCAAGTGAGAGTTGATTAATAATTTTTATTTATAACTATACCATCATTTCCTAGCCAGCTGTGCTCTTTAAATGGAGGTTTTTCTTTTTTTTAAATAAAATCTTTTGTGAAGATTTATGAAGAAAGTAAGTTCTTAAATTGTCTGCTCACAATTTATGAGCAGCAGAAAATGAGGTATAAAAACCTTTCCCTGTGTAAATAAATGTATGTCCCTGTGTTTAACAGTAAGATTGCTATCAGTGATTTTTCTCTTAAAGTAAGTGTTTAGATAATTTATTTTATGCAGGTTGTCAGGATTTGATAGATAACAGCTGTGTAGTAATTTCTCAAAAGTGTAATACAAGGTATCTCCCAGCTGGGCTGTTTGGTTTGGGAATAAGTTTTGGAAGGTCACTATGAAGAGGGATTTTATAAATCATGTGTAACTGTGCTTTTGGTGAAACTCTGGTAAATATTTGGACTTGCTCTATGATTAGCAAAACCATTTATGTGAGAAACACATGTATTTATGCAATTAGAGACAAAAACCCCCTTCAGTTCTGTGCTTTACCACTGGTCATGTGTTGGAGTCAGGACAAAATGAAGACTATATAAATCAGTAGCTAATTTAAGACTGTTGGTTTCAGAGTAGTAAATGGGAATGTTACCTCTCTGAAAGATCAGAATATAATAGTTTTGCCATTTTTCGTAAATGTACTGAGACAAAGCTGTCTTTAGTTTTATGAATGGGATGAAGTTTAGTATACAACTCTGCACTGAGAGATGATTACATTGAGGTAGAAACAGGGGACTCCACAACTTTATTTTAATTTATTTCTTTCTCATCTACAAAATGTTGCTTATGTTCTACATTAGCATTCAACCCATATCATCTGCCTTTCTGAGTGGCTGTGCTGTTATCATTAAATACACAGAAGACTAGCAACCAACTATTATAATTTGCCTGAGGAAGAAGTCCGCAATGAAGAGTGTTTAGAGTCAAAACTGTGCCTCTACTGACATCATGGGAATTGCAGTCTAGGCTAGAAAATGCCACTGATCACAAGGTCACATAATAGAGATTACTGATCTGAAATGTAGTCCTTAAATCTCCTTAACTCCCCAGCCAGCTTTAGAACTGCAAATTACATTATTTTGCTTAAAAATCTGAAGAAAAATATTTCCTGCAAGTGTCAAGATAAAAATTTTGTGTGAGAAAAAAAAGAACATCTGCAGCTAAGCTCTACTTAATAAACCCAACAAGTCCTGGTTAAATGGAAAATCGTCTTTGAGTACACAGATGTATATGTACAGAATTCAGCTTGATAGGAATGTTCAGTAAACTGGATATTGTGAAAAGTTGGGAAATGTGTTAATCTCTGACTCCCTATTCATGTTTCTGGTTTGTTTGGTTTTGGTTTTTTTGCTTTTCTCCAGACTCTGAAGATACAGACAATAAAATTAATTTCTCATTTTCCCTTACCCCACACTTATCGACATGCACCTTATGCTATCTAGAAATTTATTATTTTATGAAAATATATAAATAATATATATACTAATATGTAGTGCACTAAAATCACTGATGAACTGATGAACAACTTTCTAACAGTTATTTTACAGTGCTGGACATAGCAGACTTACTCATTCTGTGGTAGCATCATGCTCTCTTATTCTTTTCTCTATTGTGTATCACTCAAGCATTTTCCTTGTTTCTTCAGGCTCTCCTGAGCTTTATCTACATTTTATGGAATGCTGATGTTACTGTGGGACAGGAATTATTAATTCAGTCTTTTGGGGCTGTTTTAAGAGTCTGGGAATCTTTAAAGGTAGAAAAAGAATTCCATATACACTTTATGGTCTTTCACACCTGTCAGAGGCAGATCTACTTCTTGGTGTAGCAGTGACTATGAAGTTAGGTCAGGATTGCACTAAGTCTCAACTTCAAATGTTCGTCTTTGGATTTGTGCCTCATTACCATCCCTAAACTCATCAGAATGAGGAAGTTTATCATATAATTATACATATTCAGAACTTTATAGATATGCTATATGTTTCAGTTTTGACTACTTTGATGATAGGCCCTTTAAAACTTCTTTGAATAATCATACCTGAATTTTCTGCCAGACAGAAGGCAGGTTACACCACTATGCTTATTTAAACTCTAAGACATATTGGTCACTGGCAGTTTCAGAGAATGACATTCTTTTCTTTCAGGCTATTTAAGATAAAAATGGGAGCTGCTGTACTCAAAAGCCATGAAAATAGAGACAGTTTTAAATTATCTACTCATATGTTGGAAGTGGGTAAGAGACCATGTCTTCAGACTCCTGGAGGTTGAAGGGGAGTCAGATCAATGGTGGGAGGTAGAGGCTTTAAATGTGAACATATATATTTTTTTTTTCTTAGCATATTGGAATAAGTATTGCAGATTCTAAATTACATGTGGAACAAAAAGAAATATAACACAGATAATAAAACTATGGTTTTAGCAATATTTAATTTTTGAATATCAGTCCAGATGTATTCCGCCTGCATCTGTTCTTTTAAGTACAAGAGATGTTACCAGGGGAGTCTGACCTTCTCAGAAGGGAGGGCAAGTGCGTAAAGGGTTTTCGACTGTATTTTGCTACAATACGGAATATCTGTTGCAATCCTAATGAGAAAAGTCAATTTTGTATGTTCTTAATGACTGTTTGGGCTTCATGACACGAAGCTAATCTTGATTTCAGATTGAAGGCATCATTGAGACAGTGTTTGTTCACCCTGTGAATTTCATCTGATGCACCCTACTGTTCAACTCAGAACTGTAGTTTCCTAATGTCATTATAATCTTGTCAATGTTGTTTGCAAATACGTAAGTCCTATGAGCTTTGCTTGGTGATGTATTCTGACTCACTTTTAGTATGAGATCAGGCAATACATTGGCTGGTTTTTGTTCTACCTTTGTAGAAAATCACAAATCCATTCATTAGCCGAAGTAAAACATTGAAAAGATACAGTATATAAAAGACAAAAATACCATTTGCTTGGTGGTAATTACTAGTGTTCATTTTCTCACTTAAGTGATAGGGCACATCACACTGTTGCCATAGCAACCCCGATTCTGTCCCATTAACTGCCTAATGTGAATTTATGAATGCAAGTTTCAATGTGTGGAAAGCTGCTCAAAATAGGGAGTGATTCATCATGTACAGCACAGACAGCTGAGTTGCAGGCTAAGTCAGGGCTGTCTGATTTGGTTTTCAGTGTTAAAAAGCTATGCTGTGGTGCAGATATCCAATTAAAGATGAAGCAATTTGATATTTAGTGAGATTTACAATGATGGTTGAATAACTGTTTTAATTTTTGAAATGTTCTATGCTGCATCACAATACTAAAAAAAAATAAAATCTCTTATGTAATATTGGGAAAGATAATGAATCTTTCCCAATGATTTTTTTGGGATTTGAGATATTTCTAAGGTCTACCCATTTCAAGTTAGCTTCCTAATGCTGAATACGCTCCTGGATACAGTGTTGTAATGGATTTATCCCAAGCTTTAATTAGCAGTTTACACCTCAAGAAAACAAAACTGTGACTATGGAACTGGAAAGATATCCGGGTTCAAATCTTGCCTGCCCCATAGACTTTCATGATTTTGTGGTACATGTTTAGATCTGTGCATGCTTTTCTCCTGTGAAATAGGGAAAAAAAAATTTAAAAAATTAAAAAATAAAAAATGCGCTCTTTACTTTTTCTCCTCTGTGTCATAGAATTGTTATGGTGGAAAATAACCTCAAAGTTCATGAACTCCAACTGTTAACCCAGCACTGCCAAGTCCACCACTACACCATGTCCTTAAACGATGTCATAGCTATTTAGGCTCCAGTCCTGTGCCTATTTGCAGTTTTCACACTTGTGACAAGTTTTAGTAAATGCATCAGCATTTATAGTAATAGGCTTCTATCTGAAATAGAAAATATGTCTCTACTTACGGTCTGCCTACTCAGTCTCGATGTGCTGTGCCCATACTATTCACTAGTTTTGTTCAGTCCTGAGGGCTGCTCTGAAACAGACAGAATCAAATGCAGAAAAACTGCGTTAAAGAAATCACATCATGAATACGAAGCTAATCATGTAGAGGTGGAATTAAGGTAGCTTATGAAATATTATTTTGCATTTGTCCATCTGCATGGTGGTACAGTCCTTTATTACATTATTATAAACTATATTTAGCAGGTTGTTTGGAGTTACAGAAGTGCTGTATGTCTTTCTCTAAGAAGCATGCTAGCCTATTCATTGAGATAATATTAGGTGTTTAAGTTTACTTGGGATAAAAGAAATATACTTCCTTTTACGACAGCTATCTTTTGGAATTAGATTCATGCTATGGGACTATACGCTCAATCTTTTTTGAATAGCATAGCAGTGGAGTCAGACTCCAGACTTCATTTTCATGCTTTGCTTTTCTGTGTATTATTACATTACACTGAACCATTCAGTTCCAGAGTAAGATTTCTGCTTTATTGTAGTTGATAAATTTGCCTTTCAGGGTTGTTTTGTATGGATCAAAAGATACATTATTGCTTCTGTCGCATCTCTAATACATATGGCCAAACACAACTTATTCCATCCCTCTTCTTGTTTTTCATGGTACCAATATGGTACCTCTGTTCCTGTGTGCACTTACCTCTTCCAGCCACTGCTGGCAACACCATTTAGTGAGGACAATCCCCCAACATTACTAGTCTTTCAGACAGAGAGGCCAATTTTGCTTGTAAATCCTTAAACACAAACTTTCTATTATATAGGAGAGGTCTTGTTTTCTTTAACTCGTGAGCTAGGACTTCCAGCAAGTGCTTTGAAACCTCTTGCTGTCAGGATATGCAGTAAAAGCATGTCTGTTTGAAGGATTTAAAAGCCTCATAGTCTTAGGCAGCTGTTCGGATTATCAGTTTGCAGAACCACAGAATGGGGCATGTTGGAAGGGATCACTGTTGGTCATCTCGTCCAACCTCTCTACCCAAGCAGGGTCATCCTGAAGAGAATTAAGAAGAGATACTTATATCTTTGGTAACTTGTTGCACAAACCCCATGATATTACTGGAGCACAAACACACATGGCATGTTTAAGCCAGAAATGTTCATTTACATGTGTAGTGTCACATATGTATATGGTTGCTGATATAGATGATCTATGTTCATCATTTTTAACAAAGAAAAAACAAGGAATTTATGTCAATTTATTGGCTTCTTAGGCGTTTAAAATGTTAAAGTTTAGTCCCAGATCACAGAGGGACATTCAAGATGCTTCAATGGTTAACGTTGAATTAAAGGGAAGCCCACTATTCATGCAAAGAAAATGTCCCCCTTTGCTGCTAACTGGGTGGCCTTCTGCAATGTGTTGACCTCATAACTAAGAGGTTATGACAGTTCACAATCAGCATCTCAAGGAGTTGTTGAAAGTATATCAGAGTTGAAAAGCTAGGAGGGGAAGGAAGTAGGGTTCTTTGTAAGAAATGTCAGAGAATTTCCTGCATTTCAGTTAATGGAAATTTTGTAGAGTTGGTTAACAAGAGTGTCTGCTAAGGATATGCACTTGACATGGCTTTTATTTATTTTTAATTATTGGTATTGACATCAGGGAAAAAAAGTTTTGACCTTTAAAGACTGTCAAATGAATTGATAAGTTTTAAAGTCTACTAAATACATATATACATATATACATACATATATATACAATATACATATGTATATGCAATGTGAAAGCTTATGAAACGTATCGCCGTTAACTAAGAAGTATTTTGAAAATGATTTATAGCATAATGAAAACTTGACAGGAGGTTTTCTACATGACTTGCATGATTAAGAATTTGAAGCTTGATGTTTGGGGCCCAGAATTAGTAATATAATTAAAGTATACTTAAGCCTCAATTGCTTAGTGCAACTTAAAAATATTTTAAAACTTAAAGACATAGTAAATACTGTCTGAGTACCTAAGTATTCTGCTTATCAAGATTGTAATAAGTTTCACTAATTGTTACCAAATTTATCTTAGAGACACATAAATTAAAGGAAGAAACAAATTTTCTTTTCTTTGATGTGGAAAATCACGCCTGTGTTTACAACTGCTTGTAATAGCATATTAACTAATAAGGGTGCTGCCAGTTACAAATTCATAGCCTGAACTGGGGTTTATACTTGGATTTGTATCCTTTTCATCGTATCTTTAGCAGTAAAATAATGTTTCCTCTGCTGCACATGCTCTTTTAAATGATGAGTACTTATAAGAGTTTTTATTTAATTTTGTGATTTAAAATCTATAAATCAATATTTAGCTCTACATCTTATTAAAAATATATAAGAAAAAGTAAATGTAGACATAGTTTGTTTCCAATGCTCTTAATGGTAGAATGACACATATCACTATCTTCCTATTAAGTACTCATAACAAAATCTAGCAAATCCTTTACACTTACAGAATTTTTAAGAGGATTTCTTACTCACTCTTCTTTACAACATGCAAGTTTATTTTAAGGAGGAGTTAAACAAGATTCTTCCATGAACAAGCACAGTAAAGACCATGACTGCTTGTGAGGACTGTTCTGAACAGTCAATGTATTCAGTGGACTTAGGTCATCCTCAGGAAACAGTAACACTGCCTTTCAAAAAGAGAGTTATTTTTTATGAAAATTATTACAAATTATCTTAATGTTTTTCAGGAACATTTGTAACTTTCAGCAATTTTAAATGGAGTGTTTCTCTGTATTTTTTTCAATACAGTATCTTTCTCTTGCTCTTACACAAGGTACTTTGTATTATCCATGAAGATGACTGAAGACACCCTACAATTAATTCTAAGCATTTCAGAACTATCTGTTGTAAATGGTCCACTTGCTGGTAAGCAGTGGAATGAGGAGATGAGGTGAATGGAAACAAGACAGGAAAATTCAGAGAATGAGATGTGGAGGTGGGATAAAACAGCAAGGAACTGGATGTTTGCTCTTCGTGAAAGATTCGAAAAGCACTGTTCATTGCAATCCAGTAAATTACATACTCAAAGTTATATTTAAGGATTAATATTGAAGGTTTTTAAATGAGGTAGCCGTAATGACACCCCAAACAATACATCTTATGAGGAATGTTAAATCTGAAGTCTAAGACTTGGTGAACCTGAGGCTGCAAAGAAGAAAGCAGCTATTAGCCCTGAAGTTGTGAAAATGTATGATCTCTTCCTCCAGCAACGTGCTCTCACAGTTTTTTTGTGGCTACCTTTCCAAGTTGCATCTGGGTTTACAGCTGCCTACTTAAGAGGAATACCTGATTTAAAAACAAACTAATTTCTGAACCCAGTTGACAATAAAAATATTTAGAAGTTGTAGGAAGATTGCTTGCAAGGTCATACTATAACACTTGGCTCTCAGCTCTTGCAGAGCCTGGGAATATAGAGCAGACTCTCTCTCCAAGGAACCTGAGTTGAAGGTACACTTAGGCAAGATGTGCTTGAAAGGGCGTACATATATGGACCATCTGTATATTCAGTGGATGCTACAGGGTTGTGCAGAGCAACCACAGCTGTTCAGTTGTGTTCACATCTTCCAATGCCTCTTCGTAAGCCTTTGATGCTAGTATGATGCACTTACGAGAGATTTGTGTGGCAACATAAGTCCTTTATTTTCAGGTTTGGAATGAAACTTGAGCCTGTACTTTAAAAAAAAAACCACTATGTTCTATGAAGTAGCCACATTACATATAATTATCTTAGTGAAGAGATGTACAGCAGTTTTTAAATTACAATTAGTAAATAAAAGGCTTTCACAGACAATAGGTTTCCTTTGATAAATCAAGGAGGACCTCTGTCTTTCTGCTTTTTCAGCTTTTGCCAAGTTTATTTGTGTAGTCTAGTGTAACACAGACTAAGGTCTCCTCAGGGGTTTATTCGGCTAGTGACCGTTAATTGAAAAACTCATTACAAATAATCCCTATGAGTGAAATTAATCTCTTGGTTTCGATGAAGTCATACATGACCAATTTCATTAAAAAATGAATCAGTAATACTTTCCATTTATTTTTAAATGTCAGGTTTGGATGCTTATTTTTTCATTAGCTATTAGGACATTAAGTTCTTGATAATTTAAAAAAGAATGCTGCTATTGCTTCTATAAAATAAAAGCAGGATCTAATTTTTATGCCCTTACTTGCATCACAAGCTTCTCAAAGACTGTAGCTGCCCTTGCATATTTTTTCCAGCAGAACTGTTCTTGAAACTGATTGACACAGTTCTCAATCTGTTTTAATTTCATTGGGAATTATATTTTCCCAAAAACCACTATTTAGAATTTAAATAATGCCTCTCCTCTAGAGAGGCATTTTTAACAATTCTAGCATAAGGCAGAGTTAGGGTACTTAGGAGGATCTCTCAAAAATCTGTAAGGAGAACTGGTGTCCTGAAACAGTTCAATGACATGTAATTATTTAGTGAACTTGAGCAGCAGTGCTTTCTTCTTGTACTGACATGTTTTAAAACATATCAATTGCTGTACGTTATGAATGGATTTAGTAACCAGTGTGGTGTTACATGACTGCTTTTTGGTACCTTGCAGGTGAGAGACCAAGAAAATTTGCATTTTTAGGACTACATATTATATATAACCAGTAGCATTTTAGTTACCGTATTTTTAAATATAAAATCACGTGTTTACACATATGTAGTCATATTAAAAGAGCATTGTCAAAGTAGCATTATCAAATAATCACATTAGCAAAGAAAAGAATTGAAGGTGCTGATTCCTCAGAAATTCAGTGCTTAGGCTTCCATGCACAGGGCTGTGCTGTTTGACAGCTCTCTGCACTTAATGCAGAAACTAGTGAGGAAATTTTAAAACCAAACAGCTGAATTTTGGCAAAAGTACGTACTACTGAAGTACAGGTTTTGTAACAAAATTCAGGTAACATTAATACGCTATGCTGCCATTCCTGTGGTTTGTATAAAGTTCAGTCACAACCACAAGCTCCTGTCAGCATGATTATATAATAATAAAGACTTAATGAAGCCAGTTTGGGCAGCTTTAACCAGTCATGACATCATCATAAGTGTCATGCTGTGCCCTTTGAAACAGAGGCCAAAGGATTGATTCCCAAACAGGTCCTGACTGGTGGATGCTGCTGCCTGCACATTCTGAAGCATCTGAATATCAGAATTTCCACCTGAGTTCAAGTATTAGGATGTGTCAGTGTGGTCACAGGATATAGGGCTGATGTGGTTGGACACTGTAAGCATGATTTGCAGATAAAGTAGTCCAGTCACTGTCCATTTAATATTTTAGGCTCTAGGAGAGAAGAGGCTGAATTAGGCATGGACATTATGGGCTCTCTGGAAATATTTTATCAGTACATATGTTGCAATAGGAAGCAGTATTGCTTAAGTATAAATGCATTATGACCCCCTAGCAAGGAAGACTTTGAAAAAAGGCAATGGAAAAGTTTAGTAAATATTATTAAGTAGGTTAGTGTTGTCAGTGATATACATCTGACCTGCCTAAGGCTTGCCTTCAGTAACTTCAAGGCTTGTAAAAATGACAGACTGAAGTAATTAACTTTCATGAATGAATGGATGAAGTGATGGAGATACTCCTGATGTATAATTGTTTTGCTTATGTGGGGAGATGATATCTCACTTCCTTTCAATGCAGAAGGTTGTGGCTTTCCCAATTTGCTAATGGTGAGAAGACAGTATAGGCCTCCAGTCAGTAAACCTAATTAGAGAACTATTCTGCTCCCCTATCAACTGCAGATGTGAGGCAATCTCATTAGTGTGTGACCTGCTGAATGCAGACAATGTTTGTGCCTTTTCAAGCTGGAATGCATATTTTGCTGATAACATATTCTTAGCAATTATCCTTTTCTCCATCAATTTTGCGGGTGTCTAGGGCTTTGGAATATTAGCTCTTATTTAGTCTGTCACTGTTGAAGAGATCTGAAAGGAATAGAGTGTGTCAGCCTTTGGCTCATATGCAGCTGATACAGCTTCATTGTCACCGTCTAGTCTGTCTGTGCTGGCAATCCAAATACAAATAGAAAACAATCCTATGTTGATAGATGTAGGCGTGTGCAAAGGTTTTGCAGCATTGAGGATCAAATTCAGATGTTATGAACTTACTCCTACAGTTTGTTTGTTTGAAGCAGAAGTAGTCTTAGAATCATGCTGCAATTGTTCTTATTGAATATTTTGATGTTAATTTCCAAGTTGGACTTCAAAAATCAGAGGAGGTGTTTGCTAAAAGCACCTGATTTCTCAAAAAGAACCCTCACAACAACAACAACAAAATAACCTATAAAAAACAAAACAAAAGCAACCCAAAAAACCCACTAGAAGAAAATAATTGCTTTTATATACCTTTTAACATTTCTTTACTAACAGAGCTGTTTTTAAGAATTGCACGAAGTTGTTCACGCAGCAAGAATATATGCTTGCAAAATGAAAAAAAAAACAAGACAAAAATTCCTCTTCTACTAGTAGCTATTGTAAGCTCCTTTCTGTGTCAAAATCATACTGATATGATTCTTTTGTTTCTTTATTTAGTGGGTTCTTTACTGAAGTGACAGAAAGTGGTATTTACAGACCTAATTCAATTAAATAATAAGACCTTCTTAGTGGATTAAAGAAATACAAAATTTGAGGATTTCAGAGGGAAAAGAGAAAATGTTATTAGTGTCATAAGTAATAAAGTCATAAACCAAAAGCTATTTCATAATAATTATTTATGTAATTATAAGAGCCACACGTATTTTCTCTTCAAGCAGCAAAAATCAGTTTCTTCTTCTGAAGTCTGTTTTCCTAGTTTTTAACAGCTCATTCCTCTGAGCTAATGGAGGACCAGCTTTGATAATAAAGTGTTTCCAGAGATTCCTCCCTTGTAGGATACAAGAACACAGGTGTGCTAAACTTGCTCTGGTTTTTCTCATATGGTAGAAACTTACTAGTAGCTTAAAACAGGCACTAAAAAGTAAAATTAAAAATTAGAGATTCCAGAATTATACTTTTACCTGATATGTTAATTTGTTTTTAAACAAATGCTTTTGAGACTAATACCCTGTACATCTCCAATAAAAACCTAGATTTTAATTTAAAATCTTGTTAATTTGACAGTATCGCTATTGACTGACAACTGCCAGTGATGAAAGAACTACTACTAATAGCAGTTCTGATTTCCTTTATTGTATCTGATTCTTTTATGAAATTAATTTTTTATAAATGTGTCAGATTCATCAACGAAATTTTTATTGCATATTGGAGAACTCTCCTCTTAAACCTCGTGTTTCTTCAGGTTTATTTTTTTTTCTGAGGTAGAAACACAGATGAGCTAAGCATAGCTGTATAAAACTTAGGGTTCTAGTCTGTATTTGTTGTCTAGCATCTCTGAATAGCAAACACAAAAAAATGGGAACCCTCAGAAGGTGAGTCACTCCCCCTTCTCCTTTCCAATATTTGTAAGAAAAGCTCAAGTATAGATGCTTAAGGTGGTTGGAATTTGTTAGAGTGATGCTGTCATTAGTTCTGGGCTCTTCATATTGCTATTTTCTGCATTTCCCACCTCGCTTGAATTAACATTGAGTAGAAGTAACAGAGTTTGCTTTATCTTTCCAGAACAGACTGTTTGCCATGATGATTTCAGGGCAGTCAAACAGAGTAGCTCCCGAGTTCTGTTTTCAAGGTTTCTTGTGATGCTGAGCTATCTTTTGAATTTTGCCTGGTCTGTCTTGGCTTGTTTAGTGGAGCTGATGATATATGCTGTGATGGTTTACAGACCAGACTTTCCCTCTCTTTCCACACTGCGAACACCATAAACAAGCAAACAAACAAACAAGAAAGATGCTGCAGGTTATTAAAATACTTATAACAACTCTCTTGACTCAAATAGAGCAAGAGCATAGTGCCTGAATTCTTTAGTAAAGTTTGGATGGAAAAGCAATGCCAGACTTACTTGAAAATACCTGTTTATAAAAAGAAACTTGCTGCTTCGCAGTTGTTTCTCACTGTGGATTGTAAAGGTGTTTTTATACTGCTTTACCCATTGTGTAAGCTTGTTAACAAGATAACCACATATTTTTAAGAAAATAAGTGATGGGTTCATTTAAATACAGGATCAAGCTTGCTTTTAAGAAAATGGGCATTATCTTTCTCCCCCACTCTATCCTCCCCTGCTCCATTCGTGGTTCAAAATGGTACTGAGCTTAATAATTAGCTTGAGAAGTTTTCTGATGAGCATGTCTTCTGAAAAATTATTAGTGAGACGAGAATTCTTTCTGAGAAAAGATGCCTCTGCCTTTGTCGGAGGGGCAAGCCAGCTCCCTGAAGAGGCACCTTACCTCAAGCAGTTGGTGGGAGCTTGCCGAGTACCGTGTGTTGGTACTTCTGCCTCCCTTCTGGGATGCAGAGAGCAATCCCAGAAGGTAACACTGCCACCTTGGGCTCCAGCTCTGTAAAAGCACAAGGAGGAAGTTCTGCCGAGAAAATCGTTTTCTGATGCTGGAGAGATGCTTGTTACCTTAGGGTAGGGAAACACAAACCCTGATGATCCTAAAGCACAGTATCCCGTCTCCCAGACAGTTAAGCAATGACTCACTGCAATGAGATTTTCTTGCTCTAACCGTAATTGGTTTCTTCTGGATGCTTTGTGGTGCCTTTAAGAATTTGCTCCTCAGTTGATGCCTTCAAAGGAGTTGTAAAAGCTGTTTCATTTCCAGTAGCTCTGTAATTTAAGAAGTTTTATTTTCCTGTACCTTCTATAATTTCATGTTTTACGCTTAAAAAACATATTCTGCTTTTTTTCTTCTTAAACACATTCTTAGCTTATTTGCCTTCAGTTTGTATTAATTGACATTTCAGCAAATGCCTATGTGAATAGGCAGCGATTTTATGGTTTTGCTTTCTAAAAGGTTTCACCACAGCAAAAAAAAGGTTTCCTTTTGTGGTGAATTGTCCCATATATACTTTGGGTGATATATTTCTATGCCCATCCCATAGAGTATAAAGAAAGAAAATACAAACTAGAACATCAAGATTCCAGTAGTATATATTTTTTTATTCCACTCTGAATTATGTCACATCAAACTACTCAAATAGCTAAGTGTGCATCTAATACTGCCCTAATTATTAAGAAGATACGGGGGAAAGTAAAGATTAGCACCTCCTTCTTACCCTGCCAAAAGCCCTCACATGTATGACTAGAATATAAAGGGGTGCACCACTTCAGCTCCATGTTGAAGACATTTAAAAATCAAATCAACTTCACCAGCACAATTCCTCTAAATTTTGCATATGTATTCTTTCACCACTTGTTACTTGCACTGGTCTGGTTGTTATTTGTAGCTGTAAATGATCAAGGACAAAAAAATGAGCTGTCTGCAGGGCAGAGTAATTATGGGACGGATGTGCACCTGATGCAGCTGAGGAAAAGAAATAAAATTTTAAAGGTCAGATATCAAATTAAAGACACTAATTTCCTCTAAAAACTGGGGAAAACACACCTTTCCTCTGCATAGTAAAGCATTCTCTTCAACTGCTCTGGGTAAAAGAACATAAATTATTTCCTTTCATAAAATAAGTATGTTTTTCATACACTGTATGTAAATGATCCTTGGAAATTGCCTCATCTTATTTAAAGGAGCATAGGCATGGATTCTGTATTTAGGTAAATCATACTCATAATATATTTGTGTTATACAGAAATAAATAATACAATATGAGTAGGAAAAAAACGTCCTGCACAAATCTTATGCAATCCATGGCTTGATTATGCCTAATTGCATGCTTGTAGAGAAAGTGAGATACACCCTTGTAGCTGGTGTGGTGTCATACAATAAGAATATATACCTGAAACAAGAGATCTGAGATCTGTTTTAAAGAAAGAGTAAGTACTAAAAATGGAATATGAAAAAGGTAAGTGTTTGTTCTATATTTTGGGACTTGTATATTTTCAGGCATCTGTGAGAAAAATTCTGAATTAGTAATGAGGAGTTTTGACTGGTGGCTTGCAAAGCACTCTCAAGGGAGTTAATAAACCATTAATGTGATGTTCATTTTTCTTATGCTGGTCATCTTTTCACTTGAGTGCCCAAGACAGTCTGTCCCTATGTCACTTCAATAAACAGCATGTTTTATTCATTCTCTTAAAGAATAAAGGCATTATGGTTACTCTCATATGCAACAAGAGTGGTGGAGTGGTGATATTTAAAAAGTTGTTTACAGTGATGGAGATGTTTAGTCGCATTTATGTGATTAGGCAAATACTACAAGACATCCAGCCTGTAGCTTGAGATATGTTCATGTGTAGAATAGCAAGTTGGCTTCACTTAACTGTATTTGTGGGAGATCTTTGCAGAATTCTAATTTATTTTCCCTGTCTTAGAAGAGATTGGTTTATGGTTATAGCGATTCATTTTGTTTACCAAATGGAAGAATCACTTTCTGCCCAAACATCTCAGTATAATCTAGCTCCTGCATGTTACCTCAAATATAATCTTGTGCCCACTGCTTAAAAAAATGATTAGCTATATTGCAAATACAAGAGCTAATCCTCTCTTTTTGAAAAGCTGCATAAACAGCATGGATTTGCTTTGAGGATAAAGGGAAAAGAGTACTCCCCAAAGCTGTTTCCAGCAAGGAAATCTGCTCTATAGTTGCTATTATGCTCCTAGAGCTTCTGCACCCCTTGCTGTGGCCTCAGGAATACTTACATCTAGTGTCAGCAAGACATTTAATTGTGTGCTTAACATTAAATTCAGCAAGACCCATACACACGTTTAACTTCAACACTTGCTTGCCATTATCAGAAAGAGTAGTTTGCTCAACTGAGATTACAGGAAGGAAAGACAGATTGTCCTGGTAAGGTAGATATCCATGGATGCCTGCATCTATACCTACATCAAAGAGATCTTTTTTCAGCTCAGAAGCACTCAGATCAAAACTGCAGTGCTTCCTTTCCAATGATGTGCACAGCAGAGGAAGAAAACAGCTCTTTCCTCTCTCTGAAATCATCTCTTGTGATTCCACGTCCTGCATGTTCATCAGGACAAGGGAGGGTGCTGTGGAATTGCCTTTCTTCCTCTACTTGTTTCCACCATAGAGCGGCTGGCATTGAGATATTATCTTTCCCATATTGCCTCATGCCCTTGATGCTGCCAAAAACAAGTGTGGAAGGAAGGCTGTAGTGACCTCCTGTACATACTATGTTATTTCTGTTATTCTCTCAGAAAATGTCAAGTCTCAACACTACATTTTCAACACTGTACGGACTCTTCTTCCCAGCATCACAACTTCACAGATGTTCACTCAGTGCCTGTCCATTTCTGTGCTTGACATTTGTAGGATAGAGCTTACTGCTTCAATTATTAACACAAAATTCAAATTAACAACAGCCAAACTACATTGACTTACAGTCTAATGCAGCTCCAGCTCAGCTGCCGCATTTTCCCGTGGGATTCACCTGAAGTACTGATATAGTCAGCTCCCTGCAGAGCATGGGAGACCATAGCCATATAGATTTCTGACAAGGTATTTCATTAAAGGCTTCAAAAGAAAATGAAGTGTAAGGGATGCAGCACAGTTAAGAATTGGGATGGAAGCATATGGTCATTTTTTATGATAGACAGAGGCTTCTAGCTGATTCCTTTAAGGATTTGTGCTGTTCATGTGAAAAGGTCTGTGAAAGAGAATTAACATTCAATTGACAGAAATCTTTATGAGATGCAACATTATATACTATAATTAATTACTGATAAATTATTTTCTTCTATTTATTTATCATTGGTGTAAGTGGAACATTTGAATGCATGAGGTGTATTCTCACTAGGCAGTAATGTTAGCCCCTCTGACCTCTAAATGCCTTTTATCAGTATTAATTCGATTGAAGCCTGGGAAAGCCTCATATTCTCTAATTAGAGAGTTTATGCATCAGAATTCAAATGTAAGTTATAGTTACACATTTTCCTGGCCAATTATTCAGAAACTATGCCCAGTCTAAGAGCTTTGCTACTGAATCATCCAGTACTAATACACACAGATCTCAGGAGCAAGCTGTCCTTTGCAAGTGCTGCAAGGAGTGGGTTTTAATCCTGGACAAGGTGGCACCAGAAAGTTGGAAGGAATTCAGAGAAAGCCATCAATGATAATTAAAGATTTAGATTTCTTGAAGACTTACTAAAAACTAATTATATAGAATTCATCCAAATGATGAAATAGAGATATGGCAGTGCAGAATTACTCTCACAGGAGAAAGGTGCGAATCAGTAATGAAGAAGATAAATTTCCTCTCCTCACTCCTTCCCCCCAAAAAAGCAGTGCAGTATACCGTTGCTTTCCTAGTCTACAGAAATTGCTTGCTAGAAAGCAGTACGATTTGCAGTAGGCAGTGTCCTTGTCTACCTTACTTGGTATAATCAACTTAATGTTACTTAATTTATAGATGTATTCTCATGCCAATTGCTGTTTCACACTTCTTTCCTCTCACAGATTCTGAGAGTGAAGTTCATGGCAGATTAGCCACTCAGTGTGCACTGTGATTGCCTGCTGCATAATTCACAAATGTCAAATGACTAGACAGTCAATGCAGTGGATTAAGCAATCAGTTGGAAAGTTGGAAAGTAGCTGGAGCCCCTCAAACCTTGCAATTCTAGATCAGAAAAAAAATTAAATAAATGCTTTGTGCAGCTATTAAACACCTCCAGGATAACAGGGTTTGACTCTGATTAGGTGCCTGAGCCCTCAGAAGTATTGAGTGTTTGTGTTGGGTTTTTTATGGATTAGTGCAAGTACATAGGATCTTGAAACTCATAGTGTAACCACAAGCTCAGTAAGTAACAGAACATTGTTTGTCTTTGACAGAGCCTATAGAGTATAGATGGAAGATCCTATAGATTTTACTTTTTCAAACCAAACTCCCCAGTGATATCTTGTGCTCTCAGTCTAGGGCTCTTCCAACCTTCAAATGAAGTCTGCAACAGAGGGGTCCTCCATCAGTATTTCAAGGTATACCCTTGCAGCCCCAATCAGCATATAAGTAGTTTTGCTTTTCTACTCAATTAAAAATGAAGGATTAGACTTTTTTTAATTTGTAAGATGCTTTTAATTTTGTTTTCAGGGTTGCATTGTAATATCTCTGAACTGTGGAAAAAACTTGCCCATTTTTGCCTTTGCAAAAGCTCGTTTTCATGCACATCCACTTCCCGAGGGATACCACTTTTTAATACTTACAGTGTTGATCACAAGCCCTAGTTAAGATCATGGATGTGCTTTGTTTTTGTTTGTTTGTCTGTTTGTCTTTTTTAAGGAGATGGTCTGAAGGAATGTAGCAAGTGAATGATGGCTGATGAAAATGGATAATTAGCCTAGGTGTCTTTGCTTATGTGAGATTTGGCAAAAATAAAGTCTCAACTTTGGAAGGGTAGTGGGCTTTCTGCAACGCACTTGACAACAACTGTCACTGAAAATGAAGACAGTACATTGTTGTGCGCAGTCTGAAAGATTTACAAGTTTCCTCTCTGGTTGTATTATTTTCAGCTATTCTCCTCCAATTGTCATATTAGGAATGCATACCTTCATTTCTTCTTTTTAAACTTGTGAAATATGAAGCACATTCTATAAGAAGCTGATAATCAAACAGCATGGGGAAGTGAAAAGTCTAAATGTTGAACGTCATGATAGAACAAAAAAAAATGTTTAAAAAGGAAAAAATGCTATGAGGAAAGAACACAGTAATAAGCTTTCTATCTGTTTTACAGACATTCTCAGAAGCATATTAGGATTAGCCCAACTCCTGTGTACACATACCAAATTTCCTCTTGAGCACTGCATAGATGCCCATGAAAACAGGCATGACTGGAAAACAAAAGCCAATGAAGAGCTACAAAGGGAGCATGGAACAATCCAGTTTTTACTAGTTAAGTGAGTTAAAGCATGAAAGAGGGAGCTGGAACTATAATAAGGTGAAAGACATGCATGAAATAGCAAAGAATATTTCAGAATGTTAACAGTGATGAGTAGGCTAAATGAATAGTTCAAGCAACAAAAGAAACAACCTTTAAAAATCTGCCTGTTTAATATGGTTTGCTGTAATTATTTAATCTGACCAAGATAATCCACTCAATGAATGCTCACTAAATTGCAGTTAATGTCAAAGACCATTTAAATAAAATCTTGAGTCTTTGAATTTTGGATTTTTTGTCTGTCTTGATAGTCACTCATGCCACCAACAGTGCTCGGAGTCCATTAATTTTTTTTTTTACACAAATTTTACACAAATTTACACAAAGTGCTTCAAAAAGAGGTTTATTCTTTAGCTCTGGAAACTGTTTTGGCAATACATAGTTGTACAAAACCAGTATCCAGTGATTCCAAGTAGCATTCTTCAAGAAATATGAATCAAAAATCATAAATGATACATAAAATTTGTTTCCTTTTGCCTTCTAATTTTTCAAACACAAAGAAGCCCCTCCGTTCCACCAAGCCAAACAATCCAGTTGCACTGAATAAACACCTGATTAAAACCTTAATATCTAATTCACTTTGTGAGAGAGGGAGAGACTAAAAAATAAGCCTGGTTTCTGAATCTTTAGATCTCCAGATCAGTGCTTAGCTGTCAATGTGAGCTGCATCTTAAACAGACAGGGAGGACTTGATTTATCTACAGTGTCTGCTTTGTATGATAAAAAGAGATCATTTGACCTAGCTAGAATGTGTTCCCGAGCCACAGAAGATGGGTGTTGTTTTAATGGCCTTCAAATTTAAAAATAAAAAATACAAGTGATGTGAGAAGTACTGTAGTCCTTGCAGTAAGCTCGCTCTCAGTATTGTTATAGTAGCTGACTTTGCTTAAAAGAGAAGGGAATACTGGAAAGCTGAGGTCACAAAAACGGCAAGGGAGCTTACAAGTCTAACATCTGATAATGGAGGTCATAACTACAGCATTTGAAGATTTAGTTGGCAGTGCAGGCTAATGAAAGGGCTGTTTTTTAGAATTAAACCACCAAATAGCAGGACTGGCAAGCGTAAGTTTTGTGCAGTGTTTATTATGCCCTCTGGAAAAGTCACTGTGGAATTTAGGATAAAATCATTCAGCTTTATATGTGGCATATTTTAAAACTCGGAGATTTGCATAAACTTTCCTCTGACTTCCTCTATGGCAAATAATTGCTTGTATGGAAATTTCTTGTATGGAAAATGGACACAGGGAGTCTCTTGACTTTCCCTCTGCAGTGTGTTTATGCTACCTTCCTCTTCTAGGGAGATGCCTTCTCACCCTCCTTCCAGGACTGGCAGCAGATTCCTTAAAGAAAGATGTGTGGAGGTATTGTGCCCCTGGGCCACTTCACTCCTCAGACCTTTAAGCATACCATCCTTGAGTCAGTCTTTCTCTTCTTGGCTCCAATTTATTTATCAAGGTGTAGTCCCTAGACTTAAGTACCCCGATACAAATGGGTTTAATTTGTTCAAGTTGGAATGGGTTGATGTGTGAGGTGTCCTAATACTTTACATTTGTGTTTCTTAGCCCATGTTTTATCTTAGCTAATTGAGAATTGTTTGTATTTCACTACAATACATAGTGTGGCATTGTAATGTCATATGCCTTGGTCATTAAAGAACTTCAGTGATGGAATACGCTTGACAGACATGGCAGTAACGCTTACATCCATTAGATCTGTTCAACTTATGGTTAATTTTAAATGTTTGCTCTCTTGAAAGAATTTGCTTTTTAAAATGTGTACAGACTGTATTTTACTTTCACAGCTGCTCCTTTTTTTATCTTTACTGTATATTGGTGACTCTTTATTTATATTTTCTTGGCCTTTATTTTCACTTCTTGCCCATTCTGTCCCCTTATATTTAAAGAAAAGAATTCCAGCAAGTCAGAGCAGAACTGCAGGCACCATATTTGGATGCTTAAAATGTGACAGAACATCTGGGAACTGGCTTATTACTAGCTCACTTCTCCATCCATTAATATATATTAGAAATCTTAATTTGGTAGTCTTTTCTTTTTCCTTTCTTCTTCTTATGTCCTGTCCTAATGCCTGCCATAGTTTACCATCAAATGGGTCCTTTTTCTCCTGCAGCAGTGACTCATGGTCAGTGGGCACCATGTTCCCTTTCTCCCACTGCAAAAACATGGGCAGTCTGTCGCTATTGCATAGTGCCACATGTGAGAACCTGTCTGCTATATTTGTCAATACTGTGGTGAAGTCTTATTTCAGGCCAAGAGCCAAGAGTGCTGTATGTTGTAATAGCAGAAAAAATTGAAAAATCAGGTTAGTAAGCCTTTTTTGTTGTTGTAATGAAATAGTGGAGAGCTCTTTTCAACTGTGGCTTTTCAATTATAGATGTGGCTGTGGAGAACCTGCCTCTCCAAAACATGGATAGTTGGCTGTGATTCTCTTCACTTCCAAGCCCATTATTCTAACATAAAAAATCTCACTTAGTGCTTCCGTAATGTCTTTCCCTTTATGAAGAGTGCATTTATCAACCCATAAATATATAACTTAATTTTTGGGATGTTAGCTGTATACGTCCCCCTTGCTTTACTTCTTTTCTCATTGAGTGACAATTTATACTTTGAGAGATAGAGACATGTTTATTGAATTAAACTCATTTACAATGGGATGTAGCATTCAAATACAAACCCCTGGGCACAGAGATGCTCTATTTTGTTTTGCCAGTGTCTGCATTTTTGTGTCCTACAGTGAGAGCTTAGACAGGCCCCCCACTCTGCATTTCTTAACACGTAATTAATGTTTACTTGGCATAAAATATTTTTGACATCTTATCTTGTCAGTGTCAACCAATATGAGTACAAAGAATGAGGAGAAAAAAAGTAACAGATGTCTTTTCAGACATTGCAGATGCCTGAAATGTAGTTGCTTGCATGACCTTTCCACATACTCCAAAGGTCCTGTGCAGGCAGTCACTCTAGAACACAAGTAGTTGGCCATGTACTCAAATGATGACAAAGCAGAGATTAAAAAAAAAGAATTTTGTAGGCCAGAACTTTTTTTTCCCTTAATTAAACCTGGTGAGACTAATGAATCTCATTATCCTAACAGTTCAGTAGGGACTGAAGGAGATTACTCAGCGTTTTCAAAGAATGCATTTTTGATGTACACATACAGTCAAGTAAAGTGAGGTTTTGTTATCTGCAATTTTCAGTATAATCTGCAGAAAAGTGCTTAGATAAGTGCAGAAGCACACAAGGTCTGGAAAACTGTAAATAAATAACAGAAGAAAGTTAACTGATACTGAAAAGGGTAGTTTTAATGAACAGGCATTTATTGAATAAATACCACTTAGCATATCCACTGATTCTCTTGTCTAAGATTAAATAAATGCCCAGGTTCTGTGAGTTCTTTTTAATTCTAAAATATATATATAGTCATATCCTGAATCAAAGTAGAGACATATGTGCATATATATATATTAACCTAGACAATGTGTGGATAACATCTTTTGGTACAGTGATCCCAAAATTTGCATTCCAAGTCAGAGTCAAATTAGGATTTGCAGGAGACTCCAGAGAGAAGATAGAAACTGAATTTGAAAATGAGAGCATTGCAGGTGACTTTGGAAGATCTATGATCAAAAGAAACTGGTGGCAAGGCTCAAGACAAGCAGAGCTGAGAGCAGGAATGGCATTCTACCCTATAGATACTGTACAGTGCTTCTAAATGGCAGAAGGACTCAGAGGAAACCCTAGCACCAAAAAGCAGATAAAACTAATGGACTCTCCCAAGCTGCCTCCTTCATACAATCAGTACAGTCTGACTGATCAAGACTAAACATAAATCACCAGGCTTTTCTTCCAGCTTCCAATTTAGGTGGCACATCACTGTCCCACACTTGTTATAGCTTTTGCAATTCTTGTTTTGTGTCTGGACTCTTGTTTCATGATCTTGTTGAATAACTACCCACCTGTCGCTGTTGTCCCGGGGATGGCAGACAAACGACATAGGCTTTGTTCAGGAAAGAATGGAATTATTTATTAATTTACAGACTCTTTTATATCTCTTAGTTCGCTTGAGTGGCATAGGGCCATTGGTCCCTGACCATCCACCTCTCTAACATGATTGGTGAAACCCTACAACACCCATTTCAAAACATTCTCAGGCAGTATCAGGACACCTGCAAAATAGTTCACAAAAACTCTCTTATCTGTTTACGGGTAGCACCGTGTGAGAGCAAGGACTTTCTCACAGACACCATCAGAATGCTGGGAAGTATCTCTGCAACCAGCTATCAGCGTCCACACCTACCCCTTCTGAAGGGCATCAGAAGTAAAAATACAGATTGAAATTTGCAAGGCTAATTATGGATTTTAACCCATTTTGTTCAGTGATGTTTTCTTGTTTTGTGTGTTTTTTTTTTAATGGAATGTTTGAGTATATATCTTCAAGGTACATCTTTCAAGAACAAGCTGTGAACTAACAAAAAAATGGCTTTTTTCTTTTCTTTTATGTATTTTATTCCTGTTTACTGTTCTTTTCTGGCCCATTATTATTCTTCATATTTCATTCCTGCTCTTTTGAATACTGTAAGATACAAAGTGATGCAAATTTTTACTCTAAGATGTGTGGCAGCAGTAGAAACCTGTAATTTGCTGTGTATGAGTTGCTGTCCAGTAGTATTGATTGATTGGGGGGAGTTTATTGCTTAAGTTATAGCTGCAAATGCTATAGTTTGACCTGATGATTATAAATTTAAGTGTCAGACATATTACTAATGAGAACGCCCCACAGGAAAACTTTGATGATAGAGTTTGATAATATGCTCTTGCAAATGAATTCTTAGACTGTGGAAGTATTAACTCATCAGTGTATAAACCTTTGTGTTTATTGCTGAGTATTATCTGAAATTATGAAATAATGTTATTGTAGGGCAAGAATTCTGCATATTGAAGGTATTGCATAGATGGATTCAATATCTTACGTCTTTGAAGTACAACACTGCAAAGCCACAAAGGAATTCAACATGTCAAGAGTAACCTCAGATGTACAAAGAGGACTAGAATGTTCAGGATAAGAAATTTAGTAGCATATAACTTTGTTTCTTCTTATTCTCCTTTAAGATGCCTTAACCAGGTACATAAGAAGATCTCAGAAGCTATGCTGGTATTTTTTCTGTCCTTCGGAGATATCTCCATTAAATAACAATGTCTTCTTTGTGTATTAAATATGCCTATAACATGCACTACTTTATTACATAGTAGGATTTAAAAAAAAAAATCTGAATAGTTGGTAGTATATTAAATATACACTCACTGTATAATGGTCTGTATAACGTAACATTTATGTTTCCCCCTCACACAAGTTTGAGAAGCTTAGTTTGTACCTAAGTATATCTTTGTATTTAAATGAAAGAATATATATATATATAAATATATATTTTTATATATATTTCTCTATGCAGCTGGATTTTTTTCTGTAATTAACAACTAATCAACAATTAATTATGAAAACAAGTTCACCAGCTTACTGGCGTCTCAATTTTCTCTTGCTGTCTTGGTTTATTTTCCTCCTCCTCATCCCTCCTCCCCCAGATTGTAAAAATAAATAAAGGATGAGCTTCTGGTGTTTTCTATAGACAGTTAAGCTTCACTGACACTGAGTAATTTCTTTTACAGCTCACATGCACTTTGAATTTAAAATTTAATCTGTTCAAATCAGCTTGCATTACCAGGGAATTGTGCTTAGCATGTTCCATGAATGATTCAGTAGATCTTAATAGCTACCTTAGTAATTTCTTCTGAATCATTGAAAGAGATCACATTAGTAAACATCACTGGTAAGTGCTAAGAACATTTTTCATAAAATTGTATTTCTCAAGTACTGTTGATTCCAATATCTGTTCTGTAGTTTTCATATATAAAATTGTATGTTGTATCTTAGATTTACTGTACTTGTAAAAAAGAATACTTGTTTTTTAAAATTTTTTCTGAACTCTGCAACTGATACAAACAGTGCACCAGCACAACCACCATGGCATTGTGCTTGCCAGCTCCCACAGAATGCCACACTCCATGGACCAACTCTAAAAGTGATAAATATGTACCTCTGGCTTCCATGTGAAGCCCTTCTTACATTGTACTCACTTATCACATATGCTGCCTCTGATTTCTGGGAAGACAAATAGTGCTATTAGCATTTGGAGGAATAAAAATAACATGAGGAAGTAATGTGAACTAAGGGAGCTGGATGTTTCATAAACTTTATGTCCCAATGACTTTGAAGTAGCTCTTAATTCAGCAGTAAGAAAGAGGACTGATTTTTCTTAATTATGGTTCCCTTGAATATTTAAATTATGAATGAAGAATGCCATTGTTCCTTGAAAGATGGTAATACTTATTTCAATTCAGCCCCATTAATAAAAAACCAGAAAATATCTTCAAAATAAAAATATCTTCACATTCAAAAGCTTCATTAAACTCCATACTCACAGTTATAAGCTATCAATTATACTTACTATCTTCCCTTTTATTTTGAATTTATAGAAAATCTAATACAAGAAACTTTCAAGAGTTTTTTTTTTTAATTTAAGAAAGATATATGCCATTAGGAAGGAATCTGTGTGTTTTATTATCATCCAGTATTTGGATGTTTTCAGTGAACTGTTTCAAGTGTGATCTTAACATTGTTATTGACTAAATACATGAGCCATAAAGCTGCAAGAACACAGAGTGATAATTATAAATTTAAAGCTTAGGAGTGCCAGTAAAACTACTTACATATCTTTTGAACATTTTTTTGCTCAGAATAATAGCAATATAAATTAAGTAAAAAACCCAAGGACACTTCTCTTTGAAGTGTGAGATAGAAGGACAAAGATCCCAAACCTGAGGACAGAGCTGAGCAGTGGAGCTGCTGTGGTCTACAATGAGCAGGCTCAGAAGCCTGGGACAGGGCACATTGAATCTCTCTACTGTTCTACAGAGCATCAATATATATAGCTGTTTTTGCAGTCTCATAAATATCCATCATTCAGAACAGTCCTGTTTTGCATTTTTATAGTTCTTTTAATTTCATAGCATCCCAGAATGCAATGCAGAGTATGCAGAAATAGGTGCTTAAGGGATTCTGACACATGCACACCTCTGGCATACATCAACCTCTACAAATAGAAAGAGGGAAGAAAATCTGGTAAGCAGTTCTCCTAAAAATCCTGAGAAAGAACAGTCAGGACATGCATATATGTTGTGAAGTGGGATTCCTTTCTTCTCACTCTGGAAAGTTGTTCTGTGGGTAGGACTTCACAGTTTTGTGGTTGTCCTGTTACACGAGTCTCAATTAACTTATGCTTGAATAAAAGTGCTGGTTTTGTCCTTGTGATAATGTCTGTGTTTTGGGGTTTGTTAGTGAGACTAGATCCTGGTAATGAGTACTGTGCCTATAACTTATGGTTTGGAAGATCTGACTCTAATGCACGACAATGCATTAATTCCTAGAAGTACACATAAGCAGGGTGAATTAAGGTGGGACAAATAGGCATTAATTTTGACATTTCCTTAAATTTTTAGTGTTTGACTTTGCAACTGCGATCTTTTTTATTAGTTTAGCCTTTGGTTAAACCAGAAAAAAATCCTCTTTGAATGTGTTTGGAGCTGTTAGAAGGCATTTGTACATTTCAGGTGTGAATTTTCCTCATGAACAGGAGCTCAAAGTAAACTACAGGAGTCAAAATTGGCCTTGATTTTGAGATGTAAATAGCAATTCGAGTTAAATGAACCATGTGTCAGCTGACATGCAAGAAAGTCTGCCCTTTTCTGAAAGAGATCCATTGTATTTAGCTTGAGAAGAGGTGCTATATTTAATCTTTTTTCAGGATTTTTTAACTTTTTTTTTAGTTTCTATCATAATTCCAGTTTTAATAAAAATAGTGTGCTCCTCAAGTAAAATTCATCATGTAGCTATATAAACAGGATTATATTTAACTTCTTCTCTGGAAAGCTTATGTTGGAAGTCATTGATTTATATAGGCATAATAAAGGTTAATGTAAGCAGCAACATTTATCTCTGACCATAAGGAGTCATCACTTTTTTTTAATAAAGCAATATACATCCATATTGTTGACATAGTAGTAAATCAAAGACTTCAGTAAGGATTGAATTGGAACAGAGAACTGTACTGGAGTGAAAAATTTGGTACTTTTGGAGGAAGAAAATAAAATCATAATATCAACAAAGTTGATGACAGTATATAGGCACAAAATAATGTGCGGGCAGATCTTTTGTCTTCTCCTCCTATTTTGTCAGCTATTGCATGAGAGTTTCTGTATAGCAGAGTACAAAATATGAGCATTAAGGTATGGAGGCTGTAATGAAAAAAAAGCATTTTGTTTTAGTTGGAAAAAAATGGATCTCAGTTCAACAATGTTTCCTGATTTCCTGCAGCTTTTTTTAAAGTAGGTCAATTCTGAAATGAAAATCCTTTTCCAGAACAAAAGGTTGAAATAATTTGTTTAGAAAATGACTTTTTAAAAGTCAAAAATCTATCCCAGGATTTCCATTCAGCTAGAATTCTTTGCCAAATCTGGCTTGAAATTGTGAGTAATTTGGCCATGTCCAAAAAAAGCATTTTTACTTAGACTTACTCTCAGCCAATGTACTGTTTCCACCTCTGTCATTGTGTCCTTACTGCTAGCAGAATGGAGACTTTAAAAGCCAAGAAAAATGTCTTTCTATATTCTTCTAGGCCACTTAAAACATGTGGGGCACCACAGCCTGCAAAAATACCTTAATAATGTTGTTTAAGGAACAGTTGCAATTAGTTTGATTTCTGTATATAAAACTAATCAGAAGTAGTGCCAAGTGAGAGCTTATACATACAGAAACCTTTTCAGTGTTTCAAATATGCTGAAGCAGGCATGAAAAGCATGAAAGATAAAGGAGAATTTGGGGTATTTTACAACCACATTAATTTTCAGAACAGATGCAGGGGCTTTCTGTTTGTTTTTATTGAAGATGTTTCATCTACAATGAAAGAGCTGCTTTTTCCAATGACATTTTTTCAGGTAATTAGTCTGTGATATTTCTCTACTTCTTGTTGATATTTTGGAAATATTTTTAAATAATTCAGCGTTTATTATTTTCAAAGTCCTAAGACTAGAGTTTTTTTCCCCTGCATCTATTTCACAGTAATAAATTACATGTGTTACATTATCAGCATAAAAATTCTGTTTCATTTATTTGGAATGATTACAAGCAATGTGGAATTGAAGGCACCTGCTAATTTTTCTCTCTCACACTCCCTTGCATGTGCACTCATAATTTGTACATTTTTATCATTCATTGTCCATAATATCAGAAGTAACAACTACCTTAAACTGCTCATAAATTTTCGGTTCAGACAGTTATGTCGTGTCTTATAAGAAGAGGACAGTGGTGCTACAGCCTTCATATTGTGGACAAAAACCTAGAGTGCAGGTGCTGTACTTGGTCTATATGAAGTGGCATGACTTCCACTTGCCTCCATGCAGTGCAGGAACCACACTGCCTGCAATGAAGTATCTGGTTAACCAAGCATTTTGCGTGTCCCTTCTATTTGATTCCTACTCCTATGACATGATTTGATCACCACAATATCAGATGTCAAAAAATGATGTCTGACTGTACAGGCGTCACATCACCAGAACATTTCTGCCTGTACTCGGTTTTTAAAATCGAGCATAATGAGAGTCTTTCTGTACACTGCTGCCTTGAGCCCCACTCCATCTTCCAGCTCCTGGTGGTACAGGAGAGCCTTTCCCTGAGGAGCAGTGCTGCAGGAGTAGCTCCTCCTCACGGGCTCTGTGGTGCCCAGCCCCTTGGTTCTTGGCCTCAGTGGTGGGTGCCTGTGTCACCTAATGCTGGCAATCAGAATACGCCTTTACCGTTTTTATCTTGCATTCCTATCATCTAGCATGTGGTTTGGGTAGCCTGTGCTTCCCCTTTTCAGTCAGATAGCTTGAGGATTACTGTAGCAAGAGCAGAAGCTTGCGGTATTTCAATTAATTCCTTTCCTTTAGAAGGAGCATATGCAGCTATCAGCCTGAGATGCAGTTTGGCGGAAAATGTTACAAAGAGTCTGACCTTGGGAAAGTATATTCTCACATATGGTGTCTGAGATTGATGTTACTTAGAGGTAATGAGCTTTGTGCTACATTTTCAAAGGAATAACTCTCATTGTAGACATTTCCTTTAAAAATGTTACATGTCATTTCCTTCCCATCTCACAAGAGTTCAGAGAGGGGAGATGTAAGGCTCAGAGAACTGTAATTTAATTGTGATTGTCACCTCTTCGCTTCCTGTTGGGAGGAACTCCAAGCTGTTAGCAACTGAGAATTAATTATTATCTTGCCAACTGTTTATTGTGTATAAAATAACTTAGCAATTGTGCTTCAGTTTTCAGTGCCAGGTATCCTCGTGACACATACAATGATGCCAGTTGGTATAAATTGTCAGTATAGTTTGGACTTTCAGAGAGGAGAAAACATAGGGAAAGAACTGAACTGGGCATAAAATGATGGGTTTGTCATCTCTGTTTATCACAGAAGCTACAGGATGCTGTTGAGGAATACTAAGCCATTGTTCTCTTTTGATCCCTTTGAACTGATCAAAAGTGAAGAGCTTCTTAGTTTTCATAATTTCTTAAGCAATTTTGATTATATTTCTTCAGTACTCCTATTTATTAAAAAAATATTTTTTGCTTGCAACACTAGATGTTTATGAAATGTCAGTACCCCAGAAGATGTTACATTACTTTGTTGCTGGGCTAATTATTTACAGTCACGTTGAAAATAAGGAGTCTTGCTTATTAAAAATAAATGAGATTTATCATTGACTTCTGTTTGCTGAGCAAAAGATCATATCATTGTATTTCTCACCAAGGAAAACACATGCTTTATTCAAATTTGACTCTTATTAGCCTCTAGCAGCTAGGAAACATCAAAAGCTCTGTTCTTGAAACTGGGAAAGTCGCTTCTTTAAAAATAGTTTTATGTAGGTCTGAAAGAATATCTAGAAGCAGAAAGAAGGCAAAAAAAAAATTCAGACAATTATTTTTAGGCCTCCCCCTCAAAAACCCTTAGGCTCAAGGAATTCTAATTTATTTTATATTTTCATCACCTGTACCTGTAACACTGTTTCTATTACATAAATAGACTCAGAGGTGAGCTTCAACAGAGTAGCACATAATTTCTGATTTCAAGCCCTGTTAAGAGTTATGAATTTTATATTCTGATACATAAAAGCAGATCTGTGAAGAGTCTTGATGAAGACAGTATTAGAAGCCTAATACATAATCTGATCTATGCAAATTTATAAAGAGCAGTTTTCCTCTGCTGAAGGACAAGAGGCTCATTAGGGTATTTTAAACTGGAATAACTTGATTAGTGTAAATACAAGCCATAAACTACATCAGCTGAAGCAAGGTAAAAACCCTGTTTTCCTAATACTGATTAGTTAGATACTTTTTCCTCAAGAATAATTTTGCTTAAATTAATATATGCTAAGAAACACTGGCAAAACACTTCATTTATTACCGAGTCTTGTACTTACAGACGCGGCCATAAATTCAGGATTCAAAAGTGGTTTTGGAAGGTTCTAAAAATATATAAGAATTAGCTTCATACTGTCTTTCCAGCTGGGGATATGGACAGGTGGTATGGAGAGTCAACTGGGATTTGAGAATTACGAAGCCTGATCAAACAAGGACATTTAAAAACTCAATTAATGTCATGAGTCATGGTTGGACAATTCAGTTAGAGTCTGTGATCTTTCCCTTTTAATTTCATCAGTTACTTCTGCCCACATTAGCCCAGTCTACATCTTCAGCTATTAAAGAATAGTTATGTTTTCATTTTAAATGCAAAAAAAATTGTGACAGGCATCCCATTTTGGCACATTCCATAAGATTGTGTACCTCTTTTTTTCAGGGCCGGTTTTAAAAACATTAAATATAACCTTAATACTTTTAGATCCTTGAAAGTAAGTGAATTTATAATTTGAATGGAATTTCAGGGGGTCTTCTTAACAATTGCTGTGTTTCATTATCCTTTTATAAATGTTACAAAATCCTGAAAATGAATATCAGGTTTTATGAAATCATTATAGTATCACATTTTTTTTAACTAATGTTTTTTTTGGTCCTGAGAAAACACATGGTGAATTCTGTCTTGAACTGAAAGCTGTTGTGTTTTAAGAAAATTTTTTTAAAATGGTTTCCATTGTATGAAACAGCTTTCAGGTTTGTGCTTCAGCCTTGCATGTTATTTACATTGAGATTCTTACTTCGGTACTTTATAGAATTAAGAATTTTGTATGAGGACAGGTTAACATTTCTTAACTATCATCAGTGTTTTTCAGAGGGCCTTTTTGCATTTTTCTGATTTTACTATATTGCATGTGCCATCTGCCACCTTCTGGATATTGTCAGAATTGCCAGTTGTTCAAGTACTCTTTAATATAATTGGAAAGTACCTTCATCCCCATTCTGTTACAGAAATCAGTGCAATGGGTATCCTTGCACAGGGCAATGTATCAAAGGAAGTAGCCCACAATTCTCAGCCAGCCACTTTAGCAGCTTACAATGATTTTAGATTGAAGTCTGGTCAAGTTTTAAGCAGTGGTTCTATGTCCTGCATCATTCTAACAGATTGATTGTTGCTCTAAAATAGTTATGCATTTCGACCAGGCAATGAAAAGCAACATATGAAATAAAAGCAGTAAGCTATCGAAAAAATATCCAAACCAACCCAGTTGAGAAACATACACAAGGTTGTTCAGGTGGGAGAAATGTGCCCATGTTGCAGAAAAATTGGAGATGTGCAGTGAAAGTTTTTCAAAGTTAGGTATAAATATTCTGAAAAGAATTCTCAGATTTTATGTGTAGCTGCTGATAAAAAGTGGGGTTTGATTTATTGAGTCTAAAAGTGAGTTAAAGTGCCTTGCCAAGTCCCTATAATTTCAGTGCCCTTTAGTCCCTGCCATAATTCATTCTCTCTTCTACATGCATTAATTTGCAATAACCTTTTCCCAAATAGAAATATGCTGAGTCTTGTACACTGCCCTTCACTTCGCAGTCCTCTGTTGGTAGTGGAAAAGTCTTGCTACCCTTGTTGTATGTCCCAGTCTCACACATAAAAAATGACCACATGCTGCCTTCTTGGCTTAAAAGGACAAACAGGAATAATTTCTTATGTGCAACAGTAGTTGAACCTAGTTTTGAAATTAGGCTGCTACCTAATTAGAGCTTTCCTTTTGGAAAAATTAAAGCTCCAGCTCTCTCAGTCTGCTTGGCTCCATCAGTATTTAAGGCAATGTAAGTGAGACCTTTAGTTGCTTCTACTAAGTTTTTTGCTTATTTTCATTTGTTGCTATTAGCAGGCTTAACTTTGTCTGTTGTCTAGTTTCCAGTATAAGCTATTCTCTTTAATAACATCTGAGTTCTAAATAGGATTTTAGAGTTCATACATGAATTGCATAGAAGCTCAAAGATAATCGAAAGATGAGCTTTTTCAAGTCTGATGAGTAGGGAGAAGGAAGCCTGGAGTTTATAGCAAAGCTTGTAGCTTGACATGATACAGCAGAAATTTCAAGCAGAAATGCTTGAAAATTATGTCAGCTCTCAAGGCTGTCCCTTCAGATATTCTTTCTCCAACTGCTGTTTCTCTTCAAGAGATGCTCTGTGCAAGCTGTCAAAGTCCTCACGGCAGCCAGGAATTAATTCTTTTAAATCTTTCCAAACTATGTCTTCCCTGGGGAATGTCAGCTTCCAGTTCAGAAAGGCGAAATGTTGGGTTTTCTCCTCAGTTTCCTAGTGTCAGTGTGTTGGCTGATGAGCTGAAGGAATTTTACACCCTACTAACTGCAAAAGAAGGGGGGAAAAAACCTCTGCCCTTGAGATTTGCCTTAGTGAACTCAGTTAAATTTTTTTAAAATTCTAAATAGGAAGCTAATGAAAGACTAAGTCCCTTAAAGCCAAGATATGTGTGTCTCTATTAGTTTAAGCTTTTAAAGCTCTCGATGTACATTCTGGATGAAGCATGAGATGGAAGGAGAATTATGAAAAAATGTAATATAAAGAAGAATAGCTTTAAAGTGATTGGTGTGTAATTGGAGCAGAACAAGTAAACTATGAAAAAGCTGCAGTCAATACTCAGCAGTTCATTTCAGGCCACACAGTCAGAGTTACTGCAGTTGAAGAGATTCTAACCTGAGCCTATGAGAAATTTAAGCACTGTTCCATGAACATGGAATTGAAGTAAATATCATAAGGCAAACCAATGTTCAGGTCAGGTTACAAAGCACATCCTAGACCAAATATTCCTTTAAGTTTCTACAGTACAACTTTAAGCATATGCTTCTTAGGGAAGATCTTCCCTCTTGTTCTTTGGGTAGAATTCTAACACTTTAAGCTAAATGGAAGACAGAAGGTCCTTAGAAAAGTGTGCAGCACATCCCTGCTTTATGACATGTGATTCATTTATGTGGCAGCTTCTAAAATGAGAGAGTTGGTTTGAATATGCTTTTTCCAGAAGTTTTGGTTGCATTCTTCTTCTCTCAAATGCAAAACAGAATTCATCCCAAAACATGGTTAGCCAAGAGATGCTCAACCATGAAATATAAACAGTTTAAAACACAGAGGTTAGAAGGAGAAACCAGAAACATGTCAATTCCCAACCCACATAGTCTTCCTATCTCAGGGGGGTGAAACAGTCACTCAGAGTTGTATTTTGAAATCCTCTAGCATATAAAAGCAGCTTGAGAAAAAACCAAAAACACAGCTCAAAACCTGTTCTCAGAGGAGTAGCCAGTAAATATATATTTTATAAACAGTCAACTCGCTCTCCATTAACACTTTTGATGTACCACATTAAAGCAAGCATATGGAATTAGGTTCACTTTCATGTTATATTTAACTGGTATTTCCTTTAGAAGGAATGTTTTCCCTCTTACCCTGTCAGAGTTAAAGGAGTCCATACTTGTCTCCAGTGTAACTCTTTTTCCATGTTGTAAACAACAAATACAATGATTAAAAGAGGTTTGAGTCGCACCATCTTACAATGAAGCATTTGCAATTACGTTTTTTGTAGAATTTTCTACCCTCAGGTTTATATTATTTAATGACTTGATGGAAAGGACTGTTTTTCTTTTGTCTGTGGAAATAGGCACTGGGAGAGCAATTATTGATAAAATATAGAACGGTACTCATGGTAGAGAGTGAGCATTGGTTGCTAAAACTTGCTATTTTGTTTTCTTCATCTGAGTGAAATACAGCATCAGAGGAATAGATTTTATCTGATATAGCTCAGATGAGAATGTCTAAGTAATGTCAGTTGAGATTTGTTTATGTAATGAGTGTGATACGTGCAGAATTAAAAATCATACAAGCCTAGACTGCATTCACAGAAATGGGTCTCTTCACTGTGGATGGACTAGAATTCTGTCTTTGGCATGAATGATGACTTTAAAACAAGCAAGGGAAAGAATCATGTAGTCTTGTAACCCTTTTTTATAAGGTAGACAGGTGACAATTAGATGAAAAAGGGCTGTCATTTTGACAGAATTAAGTAGCAAATGTAAAAAAAAAAAAAGAAATATTTATGTGACTTCCCAAGTAAACTGTACAGATAATGAAAGGACTGTAATTAGCGCGGCTTGGAACTGACTGTGCTCCACCAATTACAGCTTATGCCTAAATGTGAAAAATTTTGAATTACTTTAGACTTTGAAACCAGGTATTTTTTGTTTAACGAAAATATGGTTGAGTAACTAATACAGCTGGCACAAATACTGAAGGGTTCAGTATATATTAATATGGATGGCAAAGAGTGTAGATAAAAAGAAAATTATTTGGATCAATATCACTTACATGAAAATGGGATAATGAAGACATACAGATTTTAATGTAGAATGTGGTATCTTTAGAGTTGTTAAAGAGCAAAATACTTCTGAAATGTAGGTCAATATGAAAGATCAGTCCCTAGTTACAAATTTGAGAACAAGCATTTTTAAGAAAGGTAGATCCCAACTGTCTCAGAAATGAGAGCAGCATTTTTCACCACGATGCCTGTGAACCAGCAAAGAGAAACGTTTTACATTTGATTCTGTTAAATTATGTAGACATTATAGAACTGTTAGCAGAAAGTATCCTCAGTTAACAGTATCCTCACTGATACCATTTAAATGAAATGTAGACTTCTATCAGGTTTTATTTGTAATAGAGCAAATTCTGAGGAATTAAGGAATCTTCCAAACAAGGTTAGCTAGGCTTGAGGGCTAGAAAACTTGGGTGTATTTTTTAGTCAAAACTGAAAAAGGATTTAGAACTTTCACCCTCCCTTCCCCTTCCCCCACCACCCTCCCAAAAAAAAAAAAAAAAAAAAAAAAAAACAATAAA